>PVLA01006207.1:0-68995 GCA_004027455.1 Hydrochoerus hydrochaeris | reverse complement strand
GATCTGATGGTCTGTGTCAAGAAGTCTGCCATGATCTTGATGGGATTTCCTTTACAGGTAATCTGTTTCTTTTCTCTGAAGACTTTTAATATCTGTTTTTATATTGACTTTCTGGTATCTTGATTATTATATGTCTGGGTGTAGCTCTGTTTTGGTTGTAGGTGGCTGGAGTCCTGTATTCCTCACATATCCAAATATCATTTTCTTTTCTCATGCTTGGGAAGTTTTCCTTAATTATTTCTGTAAATAGACTTTGTAATTCACTTGTTTGTATTCCTGCTTCTTTATTCACATTTCTTATTCTTAAAGATTCTTTTGTCATCTTCTAGCTTTTATATTGTTACTGCCTGTTTCCTTGTAATTTTTAAGAGATCTTTTCTTTCATGATCACACATTGCAAACTTGTCTTCAAGTTTTGATAGTCTATCCTTAGTTTATTTTAGGCAGTTTTGCCAGCTTTCAATGGAGTTTTTAATTTCCTGGTAATCTGTTTGAATCTGCTTCATGTATTCTAGATTTTCTTCATATTCTTTATTGAAAGTTTATCTCCTTTTTTTGTGTTCCTCCCTTCTTCTGTCTGTGTCTTCAAGAGAGGTGCTTAAGAAAGAATACTGAAAGACATTCTAGATACACATAGGAAAAAACCACTAAGCAAGAGAGACAATTAAACAGAATGGAAAGTTAAGATACAACATCGGAAAGATTACATGTCAACAATAAATTAATATATGACAGTTATGACCATTAATGTAAATGGCCTCAATTCACCAATTAAAAGAAACAGACTGGCAGAATGGATCAAGAAACAACATCCAACCATACACTGTCTACAGGAAACCCATCTAACCCAAAAGGAAACTTATAGACTGAAAGTCAAAGAATGGAAAACAATATTTCATGCAACATTAACCCCCCAAAACAGGGGTAGCTATTCTGTTTGCAGACAATGTGAACTTCAAACCAAGAATGATTCGAAGAGATAAAGAAGGTCACTACATACTAGTTAGGGGAAAACTTCAAGAGGAAGAGATAACAATCTTAAATATATATGCCCTAAATTCCAGAGCACCCAACTACACAAAGGAAGTATTAGCAGAAATGAAAAATCAAATAGACAATAACACAATTATAACAGGAGACTTAACACACCATTGACACAAAGGGATAGATCAACTAGACAGAAAATCAGCAAAGAAATAACAGAACTGAGTCACACCTGTGAACAAATGGATTTGATAGATGTATACAGACTGTTTCACCCAACAACATCAGAATATACATTCTTCTTGGCAGTACATGGGATATTCTCTAAAATAGACCATATACTAATCCACAGAACATATTTAAGTGAATGCAAAAGAATTGAAATTATCCCATGCATATTATCTGATCATAGTGCCATGAAACTGGAAATTAATGATAAAAGTAACTGCAAAAACCACACAAACACATGGAAATTAAAAATACACTCTTGATCAATCAGTGGGTCACAGAGGAAATTAAAGAAGAAATTAAACAATATCTACAAGCAAATGAAAATACAAATACAACTTACCGGAACCTGAGGGATGCAATGAAAGTGGTCCTCAGAGGAAAATTTATTGCATTGAGTTCCCACATTAGGAAAACAGAGGGAACACAAATAAGCAACCTGATATTATACCTCAAACATCTAGAAAAAGAAGAGCAAGCCAAACCCAAAGCCAAAAAAAGGGAGGAAATTACAAATATCAGAGAAGAAATTAATGCAATAGAGACTAAGAAAACAATTCAAAAATCAATGAATCAAAGAGTTGGTTATTTGAAAGAATAAATAAAACTGACAAGCCCCAGCCAACCTAATTAAAAAAATGAAAGAAAAAACTCAAATTCATGCAATAGAGAATAAAAAAGGAGAAATCATTACTGACCCTGTAGAAATACAGAAGATGATCAACAACTATTTCAAAAACCTCTACTCTCGTAGGTTCGATAACAGAAAAAAATGGACAGATTCCTATAAACATACAAACCACCAAAGCTGGATCAAGAAGATGTAAAACTTCTGAATAACCCAATTTCTATTAATGAAATTGAAAATGCAATCAAGTCCCTACCAACAAAGAAGAGCCCAGGCCCAGACAGATTCACTGCGGAATTCTACAAGAAATACAAAGAAAACTTAATGCTGACACTCCTCAAACTCTTCAATGAAATTGAAAGGGAAGCAATTCTTCCTAATTCATTCCTGGAAGCAAATATCACTCTAGTACCAAAACCTGAGAAAGACCCAACTAAAAAAGAGAACTATAGGCCAATCTCCCTAATGAACATAGATGCAAAAATTCTCAGTAAAACATTGGGAAACAGGATGCAGCAGATCATCAAGAAGATTATACACCATGACCAAGTGGGATTCATCCCAGGCATGCAGGGATGGTTCAACATACATAAATCAATAAATGTAATCCACAATATCAATAGAGCCAAAAGCAAGAATTGCATGATCATTTCTATAGATGCAGAAAAAGCTTTTGATAAGATCCAACACCCATTCATGATAAGAACGTTACAGAGAATTGGAATACATGGTCTTTAGCTCAATATGATAAAGGCCATCTATGACAAACCAATAGCCAGTGTCATATTAAATGGCCAAAAACTGAAAGCCTTTGCCTTGAAATCAGGCACAAGACAAGGATGTCCCTTATCACCATTCCTATTCAATATAGTACTGGAAATACTAGCCAGAGCAATTAGACAAGAGAGAGAGAGAGAGAAATAAAAGGAGTAAAGATAGGAAAAGAAGAAGTTAAATTATCATTATTTGCAGATAACATGGTACTCTACATAGAAGACCCCCAAACCTCTGTTGAAAGACTCCTAGATATAATAAATAAATTCAGCAATGTAGTTGGATACAGTCAATACTCAAAAATCAATAGCATTCTTATATACTAACAACAAAATCACCGAGAGAGAAATAAGAGAAGCCACACCCTTCACACTAGCATCCAAAAAAAAAAATGAAATACTTAGGAATTAATCTAATGAAAGAAGTAAAAGAATTGTACAGGGAAAATTATAACACCCTGAAAAAAAGAAATCAAAGAGGACCTCAGAAAATGGAAAGACATCCCTTATTCATGGATAGGAAGAATAAATATTGTGAAAATGGCCATTCTCCCAAAATTGTTATACAGATTCAATGCAATCCCAATGGAAATACCACTAACATACCTCATAGATCTAGATAAATCATTCCTAAAATTCATCTGGAACCAGAAGAGAGGTAGAATAGCAAAGGCAATTCTAAGCAGCAAAGCCAAGGCAGGAGGCATCACAATCCCTGGCTTGAAGTTATATTACAAAGCTACTGTAATAAAATCAACATGGTACTGGAATAAAAACAGACCTGAAGATCAATGGAATAGATTAGAAGATACAACTACAAACACACTCAACCACCTTATCTTTGATAAAGGGGCCAAGCATGATCACTGGAAGAATGACAGTCTCTTTAATAAATGGTGCTGGAAAAACTGGCTGTCCATATGCCAAAAACTAAAATTAGACCCATGCCTATCACCATGTACTAAACTAAAATCTAAATGGATCAAAGATCTAAATATTAAAACAGAAACACTAAATCTTTTGGAAGATAAAGTAGGTAAAAATCTTGAAGACATAGGGGTAGGTAGAGAATTCATGAACAAGAACCAAACTGTATGGGAAATACATTCCAGAATCAATAACTGGAATCAGGATCATGTCTTATTAGTTTCTGCATGTCCAAAGAAATCTCCAGCAGAGTGAAAAGAAAACCCACAAACTGGGAAAAAAATCTTAGTGAACTCTCCCTCAGATGAAGGACTTCTGTCTAGAACTTATAAAGAATTTTTAAAAATCAGACCCCCAAAATTCAAAGACCCAATCCAAAAATGGACATCTGAGATGAACTCACAGTTCTCAGATGAAGAAATACTAATGGCAAATAAATACATGAAAAAATGTTCACCATCATTGGTCATTATTGCATTGCAAATTAAAACCACACTGAGAATCCATCTCACTCCAGATAGAATGGACAGGATCAACAAAACTACCAACAAAAAATGCTGGAGAGGTTGTGGGGAAAAAGGAACTCTTCTGCACTTTTGGTGGGGGTGTAGACTGGTGCAGCAACTGTGGAAGTCAATCTGGAGATTCCTCAAAAAGCTGGGGTTGGAGGTCCCATTTGACCCAGCTATTCCACTCTTAGGCATATTCCCAGAAGATCTGAAAACATCTTACCAAAGTGATATATGTACACCCATGTTTATAGTGGCACAATTTGTAATAGCCAGATCTTGGAAACAACCTAAGTGCCCATCAACCGAGGAATGGATAAAAAAATTGTGGTACTTTTATACAATGGAGTACTACTCAGCTATAAAGAATGATCACATCGAGATATTTATAAATAAACGGATGCAACTTGAGACTATACTCATAAGCAAAATAAATCAAACTCACATACATAAATACTGAATAGTCTCCCTAGTATAAGAAATGGTAAGAGTACAGAAGATTTTATGGTAATCATGGTTCACCATTATACTGCTTTGAAATGTTATGTTTTCATTCATTGGTTGGAATGGTTTTATTCTGTTTTGTTTGATCTTAACATATGTGATCATATGAATAGTTACTTTGAAGGCAGGACAATATGGCAGCCATTGTTCATCTAATATCATCTTGCTCTGAAGTCCTACCATGCTCTTGTTTTTCTATTACCATTGGTTCTATCATGTTGTGTCTTTTAATATGTATGATATGTGGATTTTAATATGTATGATAGTATAAACAAATTTTTTATGGAAAATGAGATAATATAGCAGCCACTGTTCATCTTTGGTTATTTGGTTCAGAATTCCTTGCCATACTTTCATTCTCGTGAGTGGTTTTATTCTATTTTGTTATGTTTGACATTATTGTGTGTAAAGCTAAGCTCAACTATTTCAAAGAAAGAGACATTATGATAGCTACTGTTCATATCCAATTGTGTTGCTTACATTATTCTATTCTGATCTGCTTAGATCTGTCCTCTTGTTTTATTCTCTTTAAAATAAAAAAAATTTAAAAAGTGAGGTGCTTAGGATTTCTTTTATTAATCTACTTATATCTTGCTTTACCTGATTTAATTTCAGTTTTGAGCTCATCTACAAGGTCCCAAAGATACCTCTTGATGTCTATTGAAGCCGTGACTAATGTTTGCTGCCCTCAGTCTTTTGTATTTCCCTCTCCTCAATTGATGTTCTCAGGGTTTGGGGCTGGGGACTTTTGTTTCTTTCTCTTGTCATATTTCTGGTTTCCTCCATACAGGTGTATAGTGGAGGTCTCAGCCCCTCTCCTTGTTGGTTGTGGTTCTTCTCACGCACGCTGGAGAGGGACTTCTGCCCTCTCCTGTTTGCTCTTGTCACTAAGATGTAAGCAGGGGCTGCCTATGCCGGTCACTCCCCACTGGGCCAGTCCACCTTCAGGGCCTTCACTGCGATAGAGTGTGCCATGTGGCAGGAATCAGTTTGGGACAGCTTATTGGGTCCCAGCCAGGGGCGTGACCCAGGCCACGTGGCTGTCACCAATCTGCTCTGGGAAGGGAGCCACCAACTGAAGTCACCGTCATTCCTAATTCAGGCTCCTGCTGCCCGATTCCAACATGTGGGCCCGTTGGTCGCCTTCTTCCCTTGGGGGATCTTATTCCCAGCACTCACTGTGGAGTTCCTGGCTGGCTCCGTTCTCCGTTGGGCTCGCCTACCTCCACCTTTAGCACCACTGGCTAGTCACAGTGGCCTGATTTTGTGTGCTCCGGGGGGTCCTGGCTGTGCCAGTTGTGAGCTTGGGGCACTCAGGCTGGTCGCGGCTCCAGCGGGCGGCAGCTCCGGTGGGTCTCGACCCGGAAAGTCACAGCTCTGTGAGTTGCCAGTCGGGCTGCTCCGGCCAGAATTCGGCAGTGGTGAGAATTCAGGTGGCTGGAGAGTGCTGTGGCTGCAAATCTCAGCTTCTGCAATTATAGCCTTGGGACTGCATGTTTGACCAGCTCTTTTGCCTTTAGTTTCTTCCTGAGTCAAGAGGATCCATCTCCCTCGATCCGGATCTCTCCATGACATTTTATTCCGGCACAAATCAATGGTTTTCAATGCCATTTTAAGTGTGTAATTAAAATAATAACTGCATAAAAAGATTGTGGCAGGCAGACAACAGGATGGCCCAATCTGATTATCTGCTGGTATTTGTGTTTGTCTATAGTCCTTTCCTCTGGAGTTCAGGTTGTTTCCTGCCTTGCTTACAGTAAATGGAACATAGCAAAGGTAACACTATTTTGCTGCCATGTTTGGCCTACTTAAGAAGCAATGATTTTAAGAAAGCAATGACAGAAGGAGGAATACTTTTTCTCTCCCCTTCTTATAGTTTTGCAAAGAAAGCAATTTGGGTGATCTGATCTTTCTGTTGCCTGTAAGTTTTATAAACTTGAAGAAACAATCCTCCATCCTGCAAAAATCCACACTGCAGGGGACTAGAGGTAGCTAACAGTAGGAAAATTTGTAGGAAATGGGACCTTTAATTCAACAAAATTCAAAATACCAAATTCTTCCAACAGCCACATGAGTTTGGAAATAATTCTGTCCATATGCGGGTTTTCAGCTGACACCCTAGCTTTGGGTAATGCTTTCATTACAGCCCTGTTAATGAATGATTCTGAAGGAGAGGATCTAGCTAAGCCATGTCCAGACTCCTAAAGCAGAGAAAGCATATGATAATAAATGTCTGCCTTTTTTAAAGCTGTTAAGAAAATCCAGAGCAGTGCTGTCAAGTCACAATATCAAAGCAAAGACCTTATGAAAGGTGTGACTTTCAAATACTAACATCTCGGAAAATAGTAAGTTGGAAGCCTCCAGATCCCCTTAGATGAACAAAAGAATCCAGCTGGGTCTAAGAGTAATTGAAGATTTGGCCTCACAGAAGCCTAATACACATCAAGTCTAAAAAGGCGCATCTGAAAAGATTCATGGTTGTAGCTTTGGTTATGAAGAATAGCCTTAAATTTAACCCAGCACATGTGTGTGTGTGTGTGTGTGTGTGTGTGTGTGTGTGTGTGTGTGATAACATGATGGTGTGTAACTTAAATATACAAAATTAAATATAATTTGCAAACAATGATGAAACTAAATTAACTCAATTAATTCTAAAACATAATTCACCAATGAACTATACCCAAGATATTACTTACAAATTTTTCCCAGGCATGGTTATTTATGAAAGTTTATCCTGCATCTCCTCTGCCCTCTGAAATCTGTTTATCTCCTCAGGATTCCAAATACTGGTCAGGCTTGCAGTGCATTTATTGTCCTTTTTGCATGATTCCTGTTTTATTAGTCCTAAATAGATATGGCAGAAAACAGTGCAGTTAAATTATGAGCTGCCAAGAAGGACTTTTCTCTGTGGCAGAGATGACAGGATGACTCAGTATTCAATTATATTCATGTAAATGGTGGGGTACCCTGGAGACTGCTTTAAATAAAAAATGAGCTGCAATTGCCAAAATGCAAGACAAAGGAAAGGAACCATTTTTTATCCTTCTTTGATGGTTACATTTGAAAAATACGGCACCAGAGAAAGGGATTTCAACGGCGGTGAACGTTTCCAGGTCAGCTAATGCTCATGGAGGCCCTGGTCTTGCGGGCCGCCATGGAACTGAGCGTGTAGAAGAGTCCGTGGGGGAGCGGTTCCTGTGTGCTGCTGCCCGGAACCTAGACTTTCTGATGTAGACACTCAGGACGCTGTGAAATCATCTTCCCTGAGCTCTGAAGATGCAGGCTGATGACTCCAGATGGATGGTGGTGCGTAGGTCTTAAAGAAAGTAAGAGATGCTTTTCTGGCTTTGAAACAATTTGGGTTGACCCACTGAGCTAAAGCTCACACATCGTTAGCTTTCTTTTTGTTGTTGTTGTTCTTTCTTCATAAAATGAGGCTAAGGGAACACGAGAGGAGTGCTCTAGCATTAAACAGAAGGAGCAATACTTTTTCTCTCCCCTTCTTATAGTTTTGTAGCTCTCGCTTGATATCTTCTGCTTACACTGTCCATGAATTCTGGAACACATGATCTTCTTAGCCTACATCAATGGTAAAATGCAGACAGAAGATGATGACTTAGAGGAATTAGTGAGCCGTACAGGAGGATGGGCTGAGTGCGTAGGCCTGGAGGGAGGTGGGTGTGTATTGTATTACTTCTCAAAAAAATAAGGAAAAAGGGAAGTGGAGAGGGTAGGGGGGAAGCAGAGAGGGAAGAAAAAGAAGGAGAAGGGAGGGGAGGCCAGAGGTGGAGAGGAGGAGGCAAAGTGCAGAAGAAAGAGAGAGAGGGAGGGAAGAAGGGAGGGAGGGAGGGAGGGAGGAGAAAGAAAACAACCCTAGTCACCTAGTCTTTCTCTGCCTCAAAATCCTGGCCTCAGAGCCCCTCTCTGACTTTCCCCAAAGCAGCACTGAGCCCCTTCTTAGCACATTTCCATTGTCCTGCATTACATGTTTCCTGCTTTGCTTTGAAGATATGCATATTTCCATCTGCCATTTCAGGTTGCAACTCAGGTCTTCTTATTTATTCCAGGTCACAGGATTCTACTTAGACTTTTTTCAAACTAAGATTCATTCTTAGATTTACTTTTAGATTTCTATGAAATAAAATTACCCCCTTTTATTATTACATTTCAATGTACCTCTTAGCAGATTAATTTTCTGCAAACTCAAGTGAAAAGAACCCAATAATTCTCATTCAAATCCTTCACATTCCCCCTGCTCCTCCGTGGCAGATTTCGCTGTGAACCCCTGGACCGTGGTAGCAGGGCTCCTTGTTGCAAAGGTCTCTTTCCATGCCATTATTTCTTTAGTCCACAGAAACATTAATTTTCACTTTTACCTAGTTTTGTAGTTTTCTTATTTTCCATAAAGAGGCATTTCAAACTCTTAACATGAAAGATTATAAAACTTGCATCCCTCCTTACAATCTTTAGAAAGTGAAAAGATTGCACTGCCATAATTTTTGTATGTGTAGACTTTTAAGCTCTCCAGAATGTCCTTGGAAAGCTAATGTGGCAGTCATCAAGAAAGGGCAAAGTAGCCAGCCAAGGTATAAATTTACCAGACTCGAAAAATCGGACCTTTCCTATAGAAAAGGTAGAATCACGCATGACAGAAAACCTGGAAAAATAGGTCAGGATTAATATTTTAGCAACATCATGAAACCTGTCACAGTCATTTAACCCTCACCTAATGGCAGAAGTCAGAAAAGTAGAAATACTGGATTTAAAGAAATATTAAAAAAGTGAACAAGATGATACTTTCCTCCTTAAAAAGTAGAGAATTGTGTTAAATAAAAAGTGAAGACAAAGACAATAATTACAGTTTTCCCTTTCAGCCATCATCAAAATCTAACGCTGCAGGCTTCTTCTGTTAGTTAAAAAGGCAATTCTTAAAGAACTTCTGCTTCATAATCAAATTTGAAATGACCATTGACAGTAGAAAAGAAAATAACAAGAACAACAGCTTAATTTTAAGTGAAATGACAGGCTAGAGGCTCCTGGTGTCTGTTTCCTATGAGAAAGTGAAAGGATTCACAATAGAAACAGAGTCATTCAGAAACACTTCTGGAGGTTTTGATCCAAATCCAACACACTCCATGACCCCATCAGGAATCCAACCCAATGCCACTGGCCTGGAGGTAATTACACAAGTTCAAAGGTCTGGCTGAAGACCAGGCAGCCAGACAGATTCTACAACCCGCTCTTTGCATTTCTGTGAGTTTTCATTTCCCCTTATAAACATTCTACACATCTGTAAAAGGGTTATATTTGCCACATTTCCCATCACTTTGGAAGATCTCTGAGAAAGGAGCCAGGCATTCTATTTTCTTTCGCAGCCCTAATAATTCCATTCAGTTCAGCTCAATAAAAATTTGTTGAGCATGAATTATCTTACGATCTTTTTCATCATCATATTGATTTTTTTATGAATTTCTTATGATGTTGTTTAACTTTTCCATGAATTTGATCTGTAACTTCTCAACTAGATGATTCTTTTAATGATAGCTATTATATAAACACTTGCGAATGTTAGATTCTTCCAGAGAAGCAGACATGCAGTGTTGACTACAATTCAGTAAATACACATATGTGTACACGCTGATATTGCTTCTGTATATGCACACCAAATGTTGCACTGCAGAGTCTGAAGAAGTGTAAGAGTCAAACCAATGCTTCACAGAAAATGCCCTCATTAATCCTGTAAAAACACTGCGGGTGCATTTAAATGTCTTAACTTAAGGTAGCAAAAATAAAGAAAATGGGAAAATATACCAAAGATAGATATCTTCCCTCCCCCTATGTTTTCTGATTTATATGCTACAGTTTGAATGACAATGGCAAAGTAATATTGAATATTACTGTGGGCCCCAGAGACATCACACAGCCAGCTCACTAAGCCACAACAACTAAAATTAAAGACAGTGTGTGCAAATAATTGGAAAGTCAGGCCGTTCCTGCCCAGAATATATTGGCTATCAATGTATCTTGGCTGTATTTCAGTTCTGGGATCTTGATCATTAAAATGGACACAGCTTTTATCTAAAGTGATCACTTTTGTTATATGATTTGGCTCAGTCAACCAAACCATAAACCAGGACTGGGCAGCCCACTCAGCCTCCACTAGGAAGGAAGGAAGCCGGAGTTTCCTGCCCTATACTCACTTGGCCACTGCAGAGTGTTCAGCCAGGCTGTCATCTGTAGCAGCATGGGGAAAAAATAGCCACCTAAACACGTTGGGCTGAAGAAAAGGAATTCTAGGCAAAATTTTGAACTCCTCAACTGGTTTCTTTTGAAAATAAAACATGTATATGGAAAAAATAAATAAAAGTCATAGAGGATAAAAAATAGAAAACAAAACCTTTTAATGTTTTAAAATATTGTTTTCAATAAAAGTTAACAGAAAATATAAAGAAGGCAAGGATTCCTGGGATTGAAAATAAAGTTGCTTCTTAGTACTATCCTCTTCTTAAAATATTCTTAAAGTAAGAAATTAAGAAAAGAGTTTAAAACCTATACAGTAAATATTTTGCTCAAGTGTATTTTTCAAGGATGAACAATAGAAGAAATATGTCTATTAACACTTTCCATGTTTCACAGTCTAATAGAAAACCAAGGCAGCTAAAGAATACTCTGTCTATCTATCTATCTATCTATCTATCTATCTATCTATCTATCTATCTATGGCTGCTATTATTAATGTTACCTACCTACCAAATATAAGAAACTATTGGTGAACTACAAAATGTGACCTTTAAAGTTTGTTAGATACAAGAGAAAAAGACCAATGGATACTAAGAATTACATTTATTACACTAAAATAAAAAGTGAAACAAAAAGTAATAATAATAACATCAAAAATGAGTAAGTACTTAATAGTAAAGATATATTAACCAATAAACTGTAAAGTACAAAACATGGTATTCATTATTGAAATTTTAAATGAAAGCTCAAACTAGTTCCATGGGCTTGAATAGTAAATAGTGAAAAAGTAAATTCTCTTTCCCATAGAAATAAATTAACTAAATATAATTATTATTCAAATAGTATATTTTTTAAAAAAAACTTTATTTTTTTATTGAATTTGAACCCTGGGCTACATCTTCAACCCTTGTTACCTGGAATAAAAAGTTTTGGAGTCAGGTTCTTTTCAAGTCACTAAGTTTCCAGGCTTGGCTCAAATTTTTGATTTTCTTGCCTCATCTTTTGAAAAAAATTTAAGTATAATTTTTCAAGTTCATATGGTATTTTGCAAAGCCAAGAATAGTTAAAGCAAGGAAGCAGAAGAAATATGGCGAGTTTATTCCAAGGAGATAGTAAGATATACTACCTTAATTACTATGTGGTCTTACATATAATAAATGAAAACACACATTAATAGTTGCAGCTTTAAATGATAGTCATTTAAAATACTTCGTTTTTAGAAAAGAAAAACAAAATAAAACAAGACACACACACCAGTGGGGCAGAACAGAGGCATTAGAAGCAGACTGACAATTGCACAGTCATAAAGGAAGACCCGCAATGGGCAGTTAAGCAAAGACTTTCCAACATTAGACAGTTCTAAATCAACTTCTTCAAAAAAATATATTCCACTTATTCATTCATACACACACAGGCACACCCACCCACACAACACACTTTATCATACTGATTCCAAATACTAATAATGGTCAAAACCCCATTTTTAGAAAAGATAAAATGTTATATTCATCATGTCAAACTATGTAAATACTGATATAAAAGGCCACAGGAAGCTTAAACTCAATGGAAAATGTACAAATTACCCCATAATATTTTTTTTAACATTTACTAAAAGATACGAAGTTGAAAAAGCAACCTATAGTTTTAAAATTGATTTTTCCATTGCTACTCCCTACAGATAATGAAATCCATGTATACTGACATCACTTGTGCAGAAAGGTGCTCTGTAGCATTTGCATGTAACTTCCCATAGGCTTTAAACCATTTCTAGATTACTTACAATACCTAATACAATGTAAACGCTGTATAAATGGTTGTTACACTGTTGTTTTGTTTTGGTTTGGTTTTTTTCCTTTTTGAGACAGGGTCTCACTATGTGGTTCAGGCTGGCCTCTGGCTCACTTTGTAGCCTAGGCTGGTCTCGAACTTTCAAGGATCCTTCTCCCTCAGCCTCCTGAGTGCTGGGATTACAGGAGTGAGCCACCACGCCAGGCTTATTTAAGAACTAATGGCAAGAAAAAGTCTTCACTTAGTACACATAGTAGTAACAAAAAAGGGGTTAGTTTTCATCTGAGGTTGATTGAATTCTCAGAGAAATAAATACAGTGAATACAGAGGGCTGCCTATATTTGACTTGGTAAAAGTACTACACCATATATGTATATATGACTATATTTTAAACATATATGAGCTATACATATATATGATCATATATATGACAATTCTAAATCTATGAAAAACAACTATGAATCAATAGGATTACATAAATCCCATAGGTAGAAACCCTTGAACAGATATTTTATAAAACTGTACATAAATGAACAATAAAATATGAAAAAAATCACAACCATTTAAGTCACCAAGAAAACGCACATAAAATGATAATGAATTGCCAAAATACAACAGATTAAAATCTAAATGCCAGCACCTCTGAAGCATTAAGAGCAAGTGTTCATAAAAGCATGGTTTTTAAAGACTTTGAATAAGAAAATACATATATTTTTGTCAGCAATTTTGGCACATTTTCATAATTTGCTCAAGTTTTACCAGTGAAAATAGAGGCAGCCTGTTGGATCTATGGTTTCTCCATTGAGGATTCAACGAACTCAGATGAAAAGTAGGAAATTTGGGGTCTGTACTAAGTAAAGACTTATTTTTATCAATAAACAAAACAATATAGCAATGATTTACACAACATTTGCATTGTGTTAGGTATTATAAATAATTTAGAGATGATTAAGAGTGCGTGGGAGGTCATATAAGTGATCTGAGTATCTGTAGACTTTGTTACAAGTAGGAGATCATAGAATCAATCGTACGTGGATGCTAAGGGGAAGATTTACTACACAATATAAACTGACACCTCAACGTGGAACAGTATGAATACAATTCACAAGAGCAATAATAAGAAAGCATCAATGCTGGCAAAATCAATCTGTACTCCTAAATATCTGGAGAATAATTATTTTTGGTGGGATAAAGACAGTTACTAAAAAGAGTCCGAGGGAAATCACACTTAATTTCTTGAGCTCAGTTCTGGTTTTCATGTGGACAACCAATTTCTACCATCTTTTGTGCCAAAAATGTATGATGCATACTTTCCTCCCTGTATAACCTCAGAAACTGCAAACTCCGGTGCTCAGTCAGGCTGTCCTCACCGCGCTCACTCCGCTCTGCAGGTTCTTTCCACCCCGCTGTGAGGGACTCACATCCCCGTCTGCCTGTCACATGCCTCTTCCCTCTCACAGCAGCTGCCGCCCTTTTCCTGTGGAGCAGTGGCCTTCTGCGGATGTTTGCACACATTTCTCACTTTGCTTCTATTCGTCTCCTAGGAAATATTGAAAGCAAATCGTAAGCCTTGCCACACTTTGGTCACACTGAAGTGTGTTCTCATCTACTCTCTATTTTTTTTTTCAAAGGGAAGCGTGAATTCACATGTAGAAAAATCTGGACTCTACACACATTCCTAGATCCTTTATAAAGAAATATATGAGATCCAAGGGTCCAAGGGGATCAAAGATATCATTCACCATTCTGGCTCTTCGAGACCTTCTCCAAGATGACTGGTGGTAGCCATAGAGACCTAAGAGCTTTGCTTCGATCCTGCAGCATGAACAAAGGATCCCGGTGTGTGCACAGATTATGTGAATCCATTTCCATCCATAGCCAGCAGTCTCTTCAAACAAACCTGTACAGCCTCTGCTTTTTCATTTCAGCCCAGCAAATTATTACCAATGCACTGTGTAATCCCCAAATGCCCTGGCTGATGCTACACTGACTGCGTGCTCCGAAGCCTCAGAGCATGCTCCAGGGCAGAAAAATGCTGTTATTTATGCCTCTCTGGCCATTTTAATTTTCTTTGATTGCATGTTGGTGGGAGCTTAATAACTATACATTGAATAAAACAAGATATTTCAAATATGTAATAATAACAATAATTAGAAATACTATGTATCTACTCTTGGAGATGGTGAGATTGCATAAAAAAGACTGTAAAACCATCACTTGCAAATTTTCCCTCATCCAGAATGCAAGTTATAAATATAATTATGCTTAATTATATTTTCTTGTTCTTCTAGGAGGGTAACTTTTTAAGGGCGGAGGGACCTCTGACCTTCTGCCAGGGCCTATGAGAGATTTTAGGACATAGGTACTGTTCGAGGGGTACCACCATCGTGTCACCTGCATATGTGACTTAATCCTTGTCAAACTTTTATATTCTGGCAGGAGAGTAAGGCACTCAAGAATTCCCTACTTACCTTTGTGTCGTTTATCCTTCTGCACTGACTGTCTGGAAATGCGCTCTGCATTTCTTATGTGCTGTGGGACGGAGGCTTCCATTATTACCAGAACGCTGAAGCGAGCTGTCCAAGTTCCAGTTGTAATCCACCTGCTTGGTGAGCTTCCCCATGAGAGCTGCTTGATTTAAATTTCTTAGGTAGAAAGTAGGATTAACCATAACTACAAAGCCAAAAGCATTTCTTTGTATAAAATGAACGTTACACATAAATGAAACATGTTCTCAATTGTTCTTTTAATTCATTGCAGATCTGTCTTCATTGAAGTAACCAGAGACCTCTGGCCCCTAAATCTCTGTCTCTCTGATGTCCCATGTTCATCAGGGCAGGGAATACAGAGCCCATTCTGACGGTAGCATGGCAAAGCTTTGACAGAAATGGAGTAACTTCTCTAGTTCGCCGTCAGATCCAACTATTTCCAGATGTTTTCTTTCACCATTAGGATTTGAAATACACTGCTATAATTACCATCAACTGAAGGAGGTAAGATGTCTCCTTGGGATTTGTGTATTACACAAGTGTCCCTGAGGTCTTTTTTCAGGGAATCTGCATAGTCAAAATTGTTCTCATAATAATCTTTGGACATTTTCTTTCACAATTCTAAATATTTTATCCTATCATTTATGATTTCACATTTGGTCACTTCATTACTTGGAAAAGTACTTTTTTAATTATCTTCTGTATAGAATTTTAAAAGGTATCTAATAGCTGTCATTGCCTAATTTAATTTTTCTATGGTCATTCACGGCACATTTCTATGATTTCATTCCTTTTAAATGCATTTTCTACTACTGTGGAGCCAAGATGTGATCTACTGCTATCTAAATATCTTGTGCACTTACCAAGGGGAGCACCATGCAGTGGAATGCACTGTTCTGTCAATTAAAATTAGATCAACAAATATGTTAGTTGATAGCACTTTTCTGATTTATCGTTTTAGTTGAAGTTTTTTTCTTCTGTTTCTGAAAATTGCTGAGGGAGAGAGCCACTAACATCTGCAGCTATAAGGAAAAATAATCTTTATCTTCCATTTCTTTTTTTGACTTTATACATTTTAAGCACCTGCTTATTCTGATTATCTTTTTAAAAAGTGTGTACCGCATCCATCATTGTGAAATGTCTCTATCTCTGATAATAATGTTTGTCTTGATGTCCATATACCTGGTGTTAATAAAACTTCTCCAATCTTTTTATGCTTCTCATTTGTGTGGCATATAAGTTTTGCATTATTTTTCTCAAACTATCTGTTCCTTTCACTTACATTTCTGTTTAAGATTGTATGCACTTGGCTAGAGGCTTTCATCCACTGGCAATCTCTTTTAAATTCTGTAGAATTTTCACATGTGATTCAAATAATGATATTTTGATATTTAGATCTACTATTTTATTATCTGATTACCCATCATTTTCTTGTTATTATTTTTCCTCTGGAATCTTTTTTATATTTTTGAATAGTTCTAGTATGCCCGTTTAATATAGCTATCAATCTGTTGACTCTATGTTTATGCTTTATTTACAATATGGATGCAATATTTTATATATTATTTGTATATATATTTCTCATAGATATGAGAAAGAGAAGGAGACAGACAGAATGAGACTGCTATAAAGTATACATAGAATTCAGGAAAATTGTATAAATATTTTAACCATTAAAATTGTATAAATATTTTAGCAATAAATTTATTGAAACATCGTAAGACTAAGACAAGTCACTGTTTGGTCTCTACAATTGCAAGAGGTGCTCAGAGGTGGCCACTGGCTTGCAGAGGTTTATTAGTACAGCACCTGCTGCCTTGGGTAACATTGGTCACTGGGGTTGCTGCACATGAATGGTCACAACTTTATTGTTTTCTTCTGAAGCCTGGTTTTATTCACTTTGAACATTCTACTACATTCCTTTTCATTGCTTAGCAGTATTTTACAGTCTAAATATAATATTTTATGTATTCAGTATTTCTATCTTACCTGCACTTTCAATTTCACCTGATTTTACTTACCCAAGGTCAATGGAAGCCTGAAAACATGAAAGAAAATCACAGATATAGCCAATCTATAGCTTTTAAATTGCACAGCATTTTGCAGAGCGTGAGGTCTCCCTCTGTCCTACACAGGATGTGAATCACCTCATCTTCCAGTGTTCACGTTGTGTATACCATCCACCTATTAACCTCTTCATTGCCTTCTGGATTTTCAGATTGACTATCATGGGACCAAGGCACTTACGTGCAAGAAACGTTTATATTATTTTCTAATGGTCCAAAACATTAGCAATGGTGAGAATTGTATTACAATTTGTTATTAGGTTTTATAATTTTGCTATTTTTATATTGTTGCTGACCTCCTACTCTGTGTAATTTATAGGTTAAACTTTGTGATAGGTATGTTTACATTGACAAATAGACTAGGTAGTGTTTTGTAGAATCCATTGTTTCAGACATCCACTGGGGGTGTTGAAATATAATTTCCATGACAGAAAACAGACAATGACTCTCCATTCTCAAATAATAGAAACTTAGGAATTTAGAGTTTTTGCTCTAAGTCCTTTATAGTTTTATATATTTTATATAAATATAAGATTTTATAATAAAATAGGATTTTCTAGAGCAGATTCAGTGGTGAGTTGCTATACCATAGAGTATACTTATATTCATCTTAATGAGGATTTGCCAGAGTTCTTCAAACCAAAATAATTATTTAATTTATATACTTGAAAAACCACATTTTGTAGAAGCTTCAGTTTTCCAACACTAACTCAGCCTTTTGGGTGAAATGTAAGAAGACTACCTTTGCCTAGGAACTATTGCTCCAAACTCCTCAAGAGTGCAATGTCTGTTCAGTGCAGCAAGACTGAACCCACAATGTTCGGAAAGAGGACTTGTGGTAGTTTATGGTCTGAAGTTACCATGGTATTTGTGTCCAGTCTGTAGGATTTCTCTCTACTATCAATGCTGTGCAACCTCTTCATTGTAAACACATGTCTGATTTAAGACAAGGTCATTATTGATAGCAAAAATATGGTTATATTTATCCAAATATGGTCTGTGTTAACAAAGCAGATCCTGAGGTATGTATCTAGTTCTAGTTCTCCTGCATCTTAAGAGCTTAATGTTCTTCCCATCATGCTGCAGTTTAATAGTATCATAGGGTCACAAATTTATTGCTGAAGCTGTGGCAGGTTTGTAACTACAGGTTTCAATCGACTGCCTTTCTGGTCAGTTTACAAAACATCATAATGTCTCAGAATGAAGTTTACTAAAGAAGCAAAGCTCTGTAGTGATCAAGCCATAATTCAAACAGAATCTTTTATTAGGTGATCATTTGATTAAACATTTACTGCCCAAAATAGCCCATTGCATGCTGAGCTGTGCTTTCCACTGACATTCTGTTGTCTTCCAAGAGTTGTTACCCGTATCACAAAAAGAGGAGCATATAAATTTTAGTTCTTTTATATTCAGTCCGTTTGCTTATCAATATCATGTCTTTATAATTTATTTAAAACTTATTTGCAAGGCTTTGTTTGTATTTAAGATGTTCTAAAGCAAATGTTTTTGTTGAAAAAATATATATATAAAGAAAACTAAAAAATCCTTAAGCCTGCAATTCATTGAATTTTTTTACCAAGAGATGTGCTTGATTATTAGAGCATACATCAGTGAACAGGTCACTTACCCAAGCCAGAGGAGGAGTATGGATCTCTCCTCAGGCACTTCTCAACCTTCGGCACATAACCGTGTAACAGTGTGACATCTAGGTGCCCAGGTTATAAATACACACCATGCATCAAATGTCCCTTTTGCATATAGAGTCCGTAAAGTTTCATGGTTATTCAAAAAATACAAGGAGAGCTGTATTTCCACATACACTTTTCAGTAGCAGAGGAGAGAAAATTAAAAAAAAAAAAAACACAGTAGAAAGAAGGCAGAAGAGGAAGCATGACAGATCTCTTCCCATTTTTACAATGATTGCTGGAGGGAATCTGCTGGAAAGCTAGTCTGCTTAGGGTTTGTAACTTCTGGGGACGGGGTGGGGGAGCTTGTGTGGTAAATTGCTGTTAATTCCAGTCAATTTGAGCTTGCACCACAGTAGCAGCTACTGATCCACATCTCAGCCCCATGACAGGCTGCCTGGGATTCAGACACAACTGATTGAAGCCAGAGTGAGTACAAAAGAACCATGGCCTCCAATTTTCAGGAATATGTGCTCTGATTCCTACCGCTTCTGATCGCCTAAGCGGATACAAAGCAGTGGGGATGGGTGTTGCTGCACCTGCTTACATTGCTGCAAGGCCCAGGGCTCTGGCTGAAGTGACATTTAGGAGACTCATAAAATTGATGGTTTGTTCCCACTCTAGTCCCCCGCACTTTGGGAAGCTAGATTTGGAAGACTACAACTAGACAATGACTTTTCATATTAGTGAAATTAGAAAGTCACCACTAATGCCCAGGGCAAGCCACAAGCTCATAAAAAACCTGATGTTTACTCTGCTTGGTGCTTACCACAGACACGACTTTTAAAAAGCAGTCACAACCTTGAGGAATGGGGAGACATAATTTCTAGAACTGGCACATTACTAGATAGAACAATCCTTTTCAACAGCCACAAATTCAAAACTAAGCAAAATATAAGGAAAATGGGGTCCTTGAAACTTTAAAAAAGGAAAAATGAAAAGAAGAGAAAGAAAAGAAAAGAAAAAAAAAGAAAAAAGAAAAGACAAGAGAAGAGAAGACAAGACTGATCCTTAGAAGAAATTACTAGAAGGTTTACAAGACAAACACTTCAAAACAACTATTTACCAGATGCTCAGAAATTAAAGGAAAAGCACATCAAAATAATGTATGAACAAAATAGAAATCTAAAAAGACAGAAAATCTGAAAAGAAAGCCCGAGTAAGTCTAAACTCGAAAGTATAGCAATTAAAATTAAATGTTCACTCAGAGGGGTTGAAAGCAGCTTTGAGCAGATCAAAGACATAATGAGCAAATTTGAAGGGAAGATCATGGAAAGGATCACATGTTAGGAACAGACAATGCAAGAAACTGAAGAAAAGTGGGCAGAATCTAAAAACAAAAAACAAAACAAAAAAACTTGTGAGACATCATCAAATGAGCCAACCTAATACTGCTTGGGTTCAAAAATAGGAAGAGAAAATTGAGCAGGAGGAGAAGAAAAGGGTAAAAAGAAAATTTTAAGAAATAATGGCAGAATTTTCTCTAATGAAATAAAGAACCCAAGTGTCCAAAACCCCAATTAATTCTAAGTAGGATGAATTCAAAGAGAATCATACTGAAGTATATTATTATTATTATTATTTTATTGGTACCAGGGATTGAACTCATGACCACATATTTGCAAGGCAGGCACTTATGCTGCTGAGCTAAATTCCAAGCCCACTGAAGTATATTGTTAAAATTTGTTAAAAGGAGCCAGGTGTGGTGGTGCACACCTGTCAGTCCAGCACTCAGGAGGCTGAGACAGGAGGATCATTGTGAGTTCAACACCAGCCTGGGCTACAAAGTGAGCTCAAGGCCAATCTGAACTGCATAGCAAGACCCTGTCTCAAAAAGACAAATATATATATATATATATATATATATATATATATATATATATATGCTATTTGTTTTTGATATACTGTTAAAATTCAAAAACAAATAGAATTCTGAAAGTAGAGAGAAAAGTAATTTATTACACGCAAGGATACTTTAATAATATTATATATAAATTTCTCATCAGAAACTCTGAAGAGGCCAGGTGTGGTAGCACACATGTCCAATCCCAGCTACTTGGAAGAATGAGATAGGAGGATCAATAGTTGTAGACAGTCTTGGAAAATCAGCTATACTCTATCTTAGCAAATAAAATTTATGGTTCTGTACTTGCAGATCCCTGATGGAACACTTGTCTAGAATGTGTGAATCTGTGCTTTCAATCTGAAGGAAGGAAGGAAGGAAGGAAGGAAGGAAGGAAGGAAGGAAGGAAGGAAGGAAGGAGGGAAATTAAACATTCTTAGGTTAATAAAGAGTGAGTGAGATTTTTGCCAATAAACTTCTCCAACACATAATGGTCAGGGAAGCCCTACATGCTGAAATAAAAGACATTATTAGTAGTAACTCAAAGCCCTATGAAGAACTAAAGATCTTAGTAAGAGCAGATATTATTGCAATAAGGTTGACTCCACTTTTATCTGTATGACTCAATCTATCTATCTGTCTATCTATATATCTATGTATCTATCCCTAGACAAAAATCTCTCTTAACAGAGTCCACCAAAGGAAAGTATAAATGTATACACATTTCATGGAAAGAAAAAGTTGCACAGATATTTTAAAACTAGATTCACTGAGGCATTGTAAGATTAATACAAATTCCCTTTGGTCTGTACAAAGAGGTGCTAAAAGTGGTGGCCAAGAGCTTAAAGACATTTATTAATACTCTGAACTGCTACTTGTCAACATTGGCCTTTGAAATTGCTGTGCACATACTTTCAATTTTTCCCTCAGGGTTAACAGTGTAGGGGGTTTTCTGTGATATATGATATTCTCTAGGGCCCCCTGTGAGGTGGGGATAACATCATCTATTAAAAAAGCATCATACTATTTTGTTTTTTTCTGTAATGTATACACATTTCTTCACCAGACTCTATGTCTAAGCCAAATATTTAGAACTGTTTTAACATTGATTTTAAATTATGCATTTTGTTTCCTACATAATTTAAAAGATTAGAGTTTAAATTTGGAGCACATACTATATAAAGACATAATTTTGCAGCATCAACAAGTTAAAAAATTAAAGATAGAAGGAGGAAGAGGGCTGGGGATTTAGCTCAGCAGCATAAGCGCCTTCTTTGCAAGCACAAGGTTGTGAGTTCGATCCCCAGTACCAAAAGAAAAAAAAAAAAAAAGGAGGAAGAGTCTTTGTATGTTATTGAAGGTGAAATAGTATAAATGTAAGCTGATTATGGTGACCTTAGTATTTTAAGTGTAACTCCCATAGAAAACCCAAAGTTGCTAAAGAATATACATAAAAGAAAATGTGAAAAGATTAAACATTTCACTATAAAATTAGGAAAATAAAAGTAAAAAAGCCAGTATGTAGGGAATGAGGGATTAAAAAAATAGAATAGGAAAGAAATATACCCTTCCTTCTCAAGTAATTACTTTAAATATAAATGAATAGAACTTTCACTCAAAAGGTAGAGACTATTCAAATGGTTAAAAGCTCACAATTCAGGAGAGGAATAGCCTGATTGAATAGAGCTTCCAATCCTAGTTTTTTGAGGAATCTCCATGCTGATTTCCACAGTGGTTGTACCAGTCGACACTCCCACCAACAGTGGAGAAGGGTTCCTCCCCCACCCCATCCTCGCCATATTACTGAGGTTTTGTTAGATCATTCAACAGAAGAGTTTGTACTGTCAATATCTGAGTGTCTAGCCACTTTTTATGCTTTGATTTTGTAACTTTAACAACTATTGTTAAGATGACAATATCAACTAGCGATTTTATGATATTAATTTTTTTTTGATTCTGTATTCTACTTTTCTTCTTGTTTTTTCTATTTTATCTTTTTAAAATTTTCTTTTCTTTCTCTCTTAAAAAAAAAAAAGAAGCTCACAATCCAACTATTGTATATGCTGTGTGGCAGAAATTCAGTTTTTCAAAGATGTAAGGCAAGTGAAAGTAAAAGAATTCTATATTATATAGTCAGGTTTACTTATTTGACAAATATGTGAGGTAATCAATTATAATGTAAAAAAGATTATTAAGGCTATTAGATTTAAATATTTTAGTCCAGGGTCATTTGATTTCATTGCTTTTTGGCCCTGAGAGCCTAAACGTATCAAAAGAGGTGTCCCTAGATGGGATAAATCATTTGTCTCATGGTTAACTTCAATACAGAACTTAAACATAAGGCTCTAAACTATAAAATTTTTAGAAAAATCAAAGGATGGAATCATTATGATACTGGCTAAGGTGATGACATTTTGCCTGTGACTCCAAAATTATGAATAATAGTAACAACACAAGCGGAAATTTAGACTTTATGAAGGTGGGTGCGGAGGCAGTTCCCAAAGAGCAAAAAGGCAAACCTCTGAATATGGGAGAAACTGCTTACAAATAAAGTATCTATGTATGTTTTATATTACAAATACATAGAATTTTTAAAACTCAAAACTACCACTAATAAAACCAGTGCAAAGATGACTGAAAGACTTGCAAAAACATTTCTTCAAAGAAAACTTCCAAATGGTTAATTAGCAAGATGTCCAGCTTTACTGACCATTAAGGAAATATCAATCAGTGCCAGAGGGAGATAGCACCGAAAACCACTCCAGGGGTGATACAGCGACAAAGCACAACACAAAACAGCATCCTGAGCTCTTTACAGTGCTTCTTCTCCACATTCAGCCATGACAGTTCTCCTGCCTTCGCTCCTGGTCCTCCTCCTATGGCCCCAGCAGACTTTTTCCCAACCCTCAGCCAAATTTCTCCCAACAACTCACACCACCACTAACTCTGCAAGCCCTAAACAAAATGCATTGCAAGAACTTGAGAGCAGGGCTCCTTTGGTCACTCAGGCCCAGGTGGAGACAGATAGTGACGATGCCAGCAAGACTCAGGTTCCTATGGTTTCACAGGTAGACACCCCCTCCCTGCAGGAGAGCTCAAGGGGGACCTCAGCCCCTCTGTGTGGAGGGGAGTGGAGAAGCCCAGCCCTACCAGACAAGGGTAAAGGCCTCGGCAACCAACACCTTGGCAGTTCTTGCTGGTGAAGAGCAAAAGAGTCTATCACATCCATCTAGAGGGTGAATGTCTTATGCAAGAGCTGGAGAATCTGTTTAAAGATGCCACTGCTGTGCTCACGGAGAATCTGTGGTCTGTTACCTGTAAAACCACACGTCCATCAACAGACTAAGACTACTGGAGGAGGTGGGAGAGGAAATTGGCTCTTAAGGGCGATCTGCATCTTTATCTACGTGAAAGGTAACAGCACCGGGGAGACATGGTGTGAAGATCCTGTGTTTTGGGGTGTCCGAGCAGCTTATGGGAGATTTTATGCCCTGGTCATACTTTAGTTACAGGCAGAAGTGTGTAATTCTTAACACATTGGAATATGAGGTGTCATTTGATTTCAAAGGAACCTGCATGTCAGAGTGGAATGCTGAAGTTCTAACCAAGCTCTCCAGAAAAGAAGCCCAGGACTGGGCGGTGCGTACCCTGAGACTCTGCAGAGGAGGCAGCTGAGCCAGAGTTGAGGGCGTCACTGGGTTTGAGGGCAGGGGCCAGGACCAATGTCAGGGCTAGCCAAGGCCCGTCAGGACTGGTGCCAAGGTGACAGGTGGGGAACCCATAGCTATGGAAGCTAGTATGCGAATCTTAGCACGTGTGGCAAAAGTATCACTTTGCTGTTGTAGAAACTGTACAATTTCAGCATTTAATTTTCATAAGTTGTATTTTGATACAAAGAATATACCATTCAGTAGTGGTTTATAAATGAAATTGGTGTATTTTTTTTCTATAGGACTTCGGTATAGTTTGGTAATGCTTTAGTAAAATGGATTGGAAAACTGCATTATATTGTCATGTTTTTAAAAAAATTTTGATATATTTGCAACACATAGTCATTAGATTGTGCTTAATTATGCAGCATAATAATCCTATACCTTTTTATTTGAAGGTCTGGTGCCAGAAAAAAGCATTACTTACAGTATCTAGCTTCCAAGCATTTACCTCTATTTGTTGAACTACTATAGATCTACAGAAAAGTCAAAGTACAATAACATGGTATACATAATAAACAAAACATTTTGTTGAGGAAAATGGAGAATAATAAGTCTTGACAATGATGTGGAGAATTTAGAACCCTATGCAGTGTTGGTTGAAATATAAATTAATGCTGCTGCTGCTGTTTCTGTAGAAAACAATAGGGCAGTTCCCAAAGAAAAGCAAACGATGATTACATAATCCAAGAGAACCACTTCTGGAGCTCTATCTAAAATAATTAATAGTAGGATCTTGAAGAGCTATTTGTATACCCATGCTCAGCTCAGCATTATTCACAATGAGTAAAGTAAGGACATCAACAGTTGAATGATTAGCAGATTGCAGTGTGCACATTCAGGGTCCAGCACTTGAGTGGGAGAACTGAGATTCTTCTATTCACCACAATGTACTCGCATTTGTGTCAGGGAGATCATGAATAATATTATTCACTGAATTTTCTCAGATCAATTTCCTCTCTCCACAAACCATAGAGAAATTTCAGTGCAACTTAAATATAGTAATTTATATCCTAGACAAATACTGGACTTTAAACATTTTAAATAGGTAATTTTAGTAAAGTAATGGTGAAAGTAGGAATATATTTTTTATGATTCAATAATTATTTTACTTAGAATATATAAAATGAGCTTTTAAAGAGCAAAAAATTTTAAAGGTCATTAAGAGTTTTTCTATATCAAATGAAAGTTTCAGTTTTTATTAGGAAAGAATAAAAAGACTAATTAGAATTGGTTTTACGTGCTCATATCGGGTATATGTGCTCATTTTCAATAGGAACATCTAATAAATTAGGAAGGAAAATTTGACCTCGATGAATTCTCAGAAACACGCTTCCACAACAGGGTTAAGAGTGGGCTAAGTTAAAGGTAAAGCAAGGCCTTTCTACTTTACCTCCTCCTCCCATGGTGCCCCCAGTCCTTGGTTTGTATCAAGGTTTTGCATCTCTTCACTTCATGACTTTCAAAGCCCTCACCATCCTGGTGTGGAGTAATTTGCTAGCTGATTTCCTATCCCCACTCCATACCTCCTAACCACTCTCCACAGTACAGGGATCACCTCTCTCCAAATCTGAGCATAGCTAAGGATGTTCTCTTCTGTTCAAATCTTTCAATGGCTTCCCTTATTCTTAGAATTCAAGTAAAGATCATTAATGTGGTCTTTAAATACTGCCTGAATGTCCCTGACCACACTCTACAACTTCATCTCACAGCTAACCCCTGCTTTTCCAATTATGCTTAGCCTTTAACTCAAGTGTGCAATGCTTCTTCTCTGCTGGGGTTTCTGCTTGATCTCCTGTAGCAGCTGATTTTCTAGTAATTCATGTAACCTCAGTTCAGTAACTTCTTAAAAGCCATGCTTAGGGCATATCTTATGTTATATGATTTCTTTGAACATGTAGTCTCTGTGATAATACACAGGATAACTATAGTTACACATGACTTACTCTTCCCTTAGAGCTTCCCCACACATCTTCTTTCCTCTAGCTGGTGCTCTGAAATTATATAAAAAGTGAACAAAGTGTATGAAACCCAGAGCCCAGTGAAATGACCTCCATCGGCACTGCATCTCTTCTCTTTATTCCTTAGAGTTTTCTCAGGAATTCAGTCATGCGGCATGATGATTGGATACATGCGTAAATTATGAAGCCAACTAATTATCAACAATCAAACTAATTAGCATTTACACCAACATCCATGTTAATTATTTGTGGTAAGAATACTTAAAATCCGCTGTTGTCCAATTTCCAGTATACAATATATTTTTTTCCATTTAGTCACTTGATACCATATTTTAGATAGGAAGAAATTAAGATATGAAAGGAAGTTTTTACTCCTCTACTGCACATCAGTATCTCAAGCCAGACCTGAGTTTAGCTCCAAACAGAAGGAAGAACAGAGCAGATCTCCGGAGTATCGGGTGGGGGAAGGTGGCCAGGAAGAAGGGGAGAGCATGTTTATGGACCCACCAGTCACCTGGGTCACTGATAGCTCAGATACCCTGCAGTATCTTAGTCTTCTGTGAAGAAAATGTCCACGTGGAGCTGACACCCGCGAGAGATTTAATGAAAGAGATGCCTGTGAAAGCTCAGAGCAGAAGGGGGAGGGATGTGTTGGGAAAACCTTCAGACCATAACTGAGGTCAGGCACCTCCAACAGGGGAGAAGGAAGGAGAGCACGAGACAGGAAGTGCTTCCAAGTTAGTCCTGTCCTGAGAAAGTCTCCACCAGCCAAGCTCCTGTGACAGACAGGGAAGGTCTCACACTAAAGCTGCCTAGATTACCCAGCAAAGGGTTGGAATTTGACGGAAAATTTTAGGGTTGCTTAGAAAAAAGCTAAGCTACACATACCTCAGCACTCACACAGCCTTTCTCTCTCTGACCCAGGGTTCAATCCAGAAAACAAGGGCAGGGAAAAGGTCCTGGAAGATATATATGAAAAAGGGAGAAGGTTGACCTTCAAGGACCTCTGCACTGGAGTGTCTGGAGGCTATTACTGGGGAACACCATGCATTAGAGTTTCCTTGTTATGTTCTCAAGCTTCATCTTCTCAGAGACCCAACTCTAATAAATAATTCCCATCAGGCTATGGCTATGACTTTAATATTTCACATTTATTTCTCACATTTCGTGCTTTACTAAAATTTACACCTATACCCCAAGTGTAGTGAAGGCTAATTACTTACATGAAGTAGGTCAAGCCTTTGAAGTGCTGTAAAGCCAAACACAATACAATCACCACAAATTTACCTGAAAATTAACTAAGTCCTCCCTTTCTGTCTCTCTTAGATAGTAGATGGTATCGATTTTGTAGTGATCATAGGAAAGGCATTAACACAAGTAATCACATATTATACACTTTAATGTTAAAATTAAAGCCATCCTATAAAAACGTAAGTTCTTAAATGAAATTTGAAATATATATAAAACTGCCCTCTGTATGTCACAGTAACATTAGATTTACAAATGTAACTTTTCAACCCTAAACTATTCCAATTTCTCAAGCTACACAAAATGTCAAGATGGAGACTGGGTCTCTTTATGCCTTGATGTATTTTATTATCTACTCATTGTCTTGGCATTGGGGAGACCCTCTTATCAGGGTCCAAAAAGCTGTGCAGATGCTGAGATGAATGAGAAATTTATAAGGGATGCTGTGGATGCTTATAAAAATAAAACCACACAGTCTACAAGTTTTGACCTTGAGATTTCAAGATGTATGTGAAAATTTGTAGTGACAGTGGTCATATGGTTCCATTTCTATTTCAGCCTTCTCCTCTATAAAATGAGAACCCAAACACATCTCCTTTGTTTAATGTTACAGATGGGGAAATAGTGCTGACCATGTGCTTAAGAGCAAGCATTCAGTAACTACATAGCTGTACAGGAAAGCAATGTCTTATGGTTGACACAGCAGGGTGTCAGTGTAGATACAAATGCACAGTAAGATACCTACTGTGCAAACTTAGAAAGCTATTTAATATCATAAGCTTTTAGTTCTTCAAAATGGAATAATGGCCATTTTTTTTTCACATTGTTAAACATGATAGTATGAGTTACAAAAAAACCCTAGATATGTACTAGGTATGCACTATAATTTTGTAAATTTCAGCCAAAGCTTGGAGACTGTAGACCTTTAAAAATGATACCTAAAAGCTAAAACATAAACCAAAGAGAAGACAGTTGGTGAAGAAGAAATGCTTTTCTCCTAATATAATCTAAATGCCTCTTTCTGATTGTCACTCTCACCCTCTGTATATTTCTGATAGCGCTGTTGACCTTCTGCTCTGTAAATTCCAGTCTCTAATGTACAGCTGCATTGTTCTCTCTGGGGCTCGACTTTGAAGTTGAAGCAAATGCACACAGCATTCAGGATGGGGGGCTGTCTGCTTAGGGGCATCTCATGCATCTACTGGATTTGCCATTTTTTAAACATAAAAGTTTCTAAATTATTAATTTTACCTAACGTAACATTTGATGGGAAAAGTAATATGTGCATGAGGTATTAAGAGATTTTCATGAAAAAGTCAAGTAATTTGACAGAGCAAAATAATTACACTGTCAAAGATTACAAGTTTCTATTTTCTTGGATAAATCTATATTGCATGGTTGTGATTCATGGGATGTCAAGATATCCAGAATTTTTTCTCCCATAATTGCATCATGGAAGCCAACAGTTTAGAAGGGTGCAGAACGTGTGGCATTGCTGGCACAATCACTCGTTCACAGTTAGGAAGCTGGTGAGCTCTTCATTACAGGCTCATTGTTCCTCACAGACGTGGCAAACTACTTAGAGATGATGATCTATTAATCGCAGGAAGATAAAAAGTTGCTGTTTCTCAAAAACTTTTTGCTGAATTGAAGCTCAAAGCCATTGCTCACAAAAGAATGTAAGCTTTATGGTTATTTCATGATTTCTGAGCCAACTTCCCTTTTCAACTCAGAAATTTTAATGCTAAGTTGTAAACAGACAACAGTCTACAGTTGAAGATAAAGGAATACATATTTGCATGACTCCTAGGGTCGGTAACTTCTGTCATTATACAATAGTCTTATTTATCTTTATTTGCTCCAACTCTTCAAAATTCGCTTCTGTTCACTGTTACGTGTTGGAAGGATTTCAGAGGTGTGCAAAGAGTAAGCTGTCAGGCAGGGAGACTCATCAATGCACTAGTCCACTGATGCATTTACAGCTAAGTGTGATGTTAGGTGGAGTTGGGTCAGCAGGAAATAGCCTGGAAATCTCTGTCTCCCTACTACTTCCTGTGGTCTCTGTGCTTCCTGCTGCTGTGCCACGAGCACTCTTTTACTTCTGTGTGTGCCTCTGCCATGCTGCCCTCCATGGAGCCAGCAGACTGTGGACTGAAATCTTTGTACATACTGTGAACCAAAATAAATTTTTCCTCCTTTCAGTTGCAGGTGTTGGGTATTATGTCTCAGCAACTAGACAGTAAGTGAGATACATGCTCTGTGTCCCATTCTTTAAAACCTTAGAACTATGCTGGAAAATTAAAACTTGTACACTAGAAATTTGAGCACACTGTAGAGATGGGTGTTCCAGGAAACCAAGGAGGTTTTGCGTGTGGAAATAGGAGAAACAAAACCTTTCACAGAGATGTTACATGACTCAGACCATGCTTGCCACAGCAGCTGAGGACAACATGTGGGAATGGAAATGGTGGAATCAACAGGACAAGTTCCAGCCTTCTCTATATTTGGGGTTACCACCTCTGGATACGAGCAGCTGTTTCACTCTGATCTCGATTCCTAGCCAAGTCTGCTTCTTTTTTGCGTGGACTCAACTCCTGTGAAATTGTCTGGTATATTGTCTCAGAGTTGATCCATGTAAGCATTAAATAACATAGGTGTCCTGTAATGACAATAGCAAAGAATCTGTCCTGAATACAGGGCAAGAAACAGGAAAACCTAAATTATTTAAAACTTTCTCATTTGTCTTTTCCACCACCACCTCAGGAAAACCACTACTGTCTGTGGCTCTCTTTTTGCTTTCTCTCACATGCTTTCTTTATCTTTTAAGATTTGAAGCCAACTTAGCTCTTTTCACTAAACATGCCCCAGACTTACTCAACATCCCAAGCATAACGCGAGCCTTCCCCATGCACACCATTTCCTCTTGTCCTCCTTCTGTGATGCCCTCTACAAGTAACTCCTCTTTTTCTCCTGAGAATCTTCCATTCACTGTTCTGTTTTCACCCCAATTGCAACTTCATGTGAAAGGATTTTCGGGCTTCTCTTGTGGCTAAAATATGATCATGTCTAAGCAGGAGAGTGATTGTCATATAGTGGATGTTTAATAAATGACAAAAAGTAAGTGGGTAAATGTCCTACAGTTGTTCATTTATTTTTACTTATTTAGGAGCACCGGGAATTGAGCTAAATTATCAGGCCTTTTTATTCTGTATTTTGAGACAGGACTTTGCTAAGTCATTCTATGGCCCAGGTTAGGCTCCAACTTGTGATCCTCCAGCCTCAGCCTTCTAGACTGCTGGGATTATAGGTGGCACCACTATACCCAACACAGTTATTAATTTTAAAGTTTCCTAACATAAACAAAAATTATCCCCTCACAAGCACTTGTCATCATAAACTGCTTTTTCCTAACTCATAGTTTCTAGGAAATGATAATATCTCTCAAAAAATTAGTTGCCATTGAGAAAGAAAATTTCCGGGATGAGGGTTTGAGATTTTTGTTGTTGTTGTTCAAACGTACCGGTATTTTTTTTTTTAATAAATGATGTTCTTGTCATTGCTACTGTTTACTTATTCAACAACGCAAGATTTGGCAGAAGAAGGTACCTTCCTTGTTACTCTTATTTTTTAAGAGTAAGAAAGTGTATCGAGGAGTAGGAATAAGCGCCAGAAGAGCTCCTGAGACACAGGACGGGTCCTGAATGGTTGCAGATGAGTCCATCTGTCTGAGAAAACCTTCTGTCCTTCTGCAGTGCGTGAGATCATATCAGGGTCCTGTGGCTTCCTCTGCTCTGGCGAACACTGCCTGAACACCCCTCCTCCTTGAGCTGGACCAGACCTGTGTCTGTGACTGACAGAAGGGTCACGCCCGTAATTCTGTCACACTAGATAAGACTCCACTGCAGACGGGGGAGACAGTCTCTTGGTGTGGAAGCTGTAGGCTGCCGCACTGTGTGAGCCACTCATCCAGGACTGAGCGTGTCTGCGAGGATCTGAGTGTATCCCTCTGTCAGCAGCCAGCAAGCGAACAAGAATTTCAGTTTTTACCCACAAGAAGCTGAATTCTGCCAGCAACTAGTTTTCCTGAGATTCCAGTGAGTTCGCTCCCAGTGGACATATTATTGTCAGTGTGAAGAGATCTGAGGAGAGTGTCCAGCCACCTAAACCATGGAAACTGTGAAAAGTAAATGACAGTTTTACAGCCGAGCCTGCATTCTAGGCACCCAGCAGGGGGATCACACATGTGATTATTCAATCTGGGCAACTTAGCAACTAAGTGAGACCCTGTCTCAAAAATAAAAATATAGTAAAGGGGTGGGGAGGCACTGAGTACAAAAAAATGTAAATGAGCAGTTTTGAGAAGATAAATTTCTGCTAACTTATTACATAGCAATAGAAAACAAGAATAGCAAGTGTTTGTGTTTGATCCATTTTGATTTTAACTAAGTACACGGTGAGATATATGAATCTTCTGCATGTGTATATCTAATTTTTCCATCACCATTTATTAATGAGGTTGTTTTCCTCCAGCACATGCTTATAGACCCTTTATCAAAGATCAAATAACTCGGAATGTTTCCACCTCCTCTAGGCTGTTTCATTGATCCACACGTTGCTTTCTGTTGCCAGTACCATGTTGTTTTTATCACCGTAGCTTTGTAATATAACTTGAAATCTGGGATTGTGATGCCTCTTGATTTTCTTCTGTTATCCTTCCATAGGCATGGACAAGGGCTTCCTGAACAGAAACCCCAAAGCATGAAAAGTAATACCAAGAATCAACAAATGGAATCACATAAAATTAAAATTATCTGCACAGCAAAGGAAACAACCAAAAGAATTAACAGACAACCTATGGAATGGGAAGGTTTTTTGCCAACTTTTCATTGAACATATGGTCTTTTCATAGACCATATAAATAACTTAATAGAAGAACTATTCCCCCAAATAAAAGACTTATTCAAAAAATGTGCAAACAAAATGAATAGACAGCTTTCTGAAAAAGATGTTAAAGGTCATTTAACATTGGATACATGCAAACTAAAACAGCACTGAGTTATTATCTTACTCCTCAAAGAACAGCAATTATCAAGAAATCGAATAATAAATGCTGGTGAGAGTGTGGGATAAAAGAAACTTTTCTATATTGTTCATGGGACTATAACTAGTGTAAACACTGTGGGGATCGGTATGGATATTCTTCAAAAAATTAAAAATAGAAATTCCATTTGACCCAGTCTTTCCTCTTCTAAGTGTCTGCCTACAGAGGTTAATCGTTATATTACAGTGATATTACATACCCGTGTTGGTAGCAGTACAATTTATAAGAGCTCAATCTTGAAAGCAGCTTTATGCCCATTAATAGATAGACAAATAAAATGTACATTTATACACAATAGAGTATTACTTTTCCATAAAGAAGGATAAACTAGAGGCATTCATAGGAAAATGGATTTACTTCAAGGCTGTAATGTTAAGTGAAATAAATCAGACACATAAATTTCATTATCACTTTTTCTCATATATGAAAACCCAAAAATATAAAAAATAACAAACTGAAAGATAGATAATAGGAATTAGGGATTTTTTTTTATAATTGGGAAGGGAACAGAAGATTGGGGAGAATAAAGAAGGGCAGGAAAAAGGATGAAAAAAGAGAATTCTTTAAAAATGGAGATAGACCTTTAGCAAATGGGAAGCAGTAAAACAAGAAGGGATGTGATAGTTGGAGAGAGCAGGGAGGGACGAAAGAGGAAGGGAACAAAGAAAAAAGGAATTACAATGTGCCATGCAGATATGCAAACCCCCCATATTGCAAACATGTACTAAGAAAAGTATGTTTAAAATAGCAAACCTGTCTAGTGTTGAGAGAAGTAATTTTGATGTTGGGTTACTTAAAATGATAGTTATGAGTAGAATAACCCTAGTTCCTAGGTTTCCCCAGACATTTTCTACGTAAGTATGCTATCCTAAAATTAATCATGAATGGTTCTCTCTTATACTTTCAAAAAAGGTTTAATTTAAACTATACATTATCTGGACACACTATTATAGTTTTATCTTTAAGTTAGAGGGGTGAAACAAAGTGCACACAATTTAATAATTTTATAAGTAATTCCCCAAATGTATCATACTATCATTTAGAATGCCATGTTATAAATACTATTAACAGAATCATTTTTGAGCGTTTTCCATGTAATAGTTCTGAATCATATGAAAATAATCATCTTCCTCTCCTCTGCCCAGCAATGGCCTCTTTTATTCCTACACAATCTTTTGTTTTTCCTCTTCTGGGGCCACATTACTCCAATTTTACTTAAGTGTGTACTTAACATGATTTGAAAGTGAAGTTTTAGGACTCACAGAAATGTTTTTGTTTCTTAGTAGCAGAAATGCATGCCCTATTAATAGCAGAGTTGTGTATTTGTTCAGAAAACTGAGAAGTTCAAGCATGGCCTCATTGGAGTCTGCAGTTTAATCACTGTCACAAAAACAAAACAAAACAAAAAAACTACTTAATTCCTTAACTTTGCTTCTCATTACTGACATTTTATTTTTAGGTATGGTTTCTACTCATTAAGTACCAGAAAGTTTAATCTCCTAGAAATGTACCATTGAAAAGACACATTTATTTCCTATAAATTCTGGTAAATTTCCAAGAGTCCCTCTTATGTGATCAAAAATTGCAAGATTCACTCATACTCAAGTGATCTGTGTTATTGTAGAGTAGGAAAAACAATGTGCTAATTCGTTGAGCTTGGTTCATACTCTGTGAATCTGGAGAGGAATTTTGCCAACCCCATGTAAACTCCCACTGAGACTGGGAGTGGTTTCTTAGGAACTACGAATTGGCTTTTACAATGATAAGGAAAACTCAAGCCGAGTATCACCAATCAGTCCATGTCTATCACAGACAACCTCACTGCCAGGTGTGCTCTGAACCTGGACCAGCTCTAGATACTATAGCTGAGATATCACCATCATAACGGCAACATCAGTGCAAGACATCAGAGTCTTAATCCAGTAAAACTTTCACCATTAACCTCATTTGGTTGTCCCTGATTGGGTAGTTTTTCTGAGTAATTTCATTTCATACGTAGAACTGGGGACTTAATTCCCTTCCACTCGTGGCTCTGTTATTTTTTGTGTTTAAAGAATTGCCCAGACACCATCAGATAGGAGAAGATGATATACACTTGTTTCTCACAATGCACAGAAGCATGGAGAGGCCAGGTTGTGTAATTAGCTTTTGCGTAACGCAGAGAAAGCAAATGACCAGGTAAAGGTTTCTATTTTGAGTGTCTATGCTCCCAGTTACTGCTCCCTCTCTGGTTACTTTAGTGAACTACTGTGCCCTAGTCCTTGTAACCAGCTCTCCAAGAGAGAGAATTTATTATTAATAAAGAAGAAGGAAAACAATTAATATTCTGTGTATCATGATCTTAAAAGAATGGACAAAATATTATTCAGAGTACAAGCTGTAGACAAAAAGAAAAAAGATAAAGAGATTCTCCCTCTCAAAGAAGGAGCCAACAAAGGACAAAATGTTCTTTTCAGTGAACAAAAGAAACTAGTAGCATAAACGGGACAAATTAGCATTTACCTTAAAATATTTTTTTAAAGAGAAAAAAAAAAACAGGAAAAAGGTAGAAATATTACAGAATTTCAAGAAAAGAAGATAAACAACATAACAGATAATTTTGAGTTATTTAAACTTCTTCCTACTTATCTATTATCTAATTATTTTGTTATGAAATTTTTATTTTTTACATACAGAGTGGCTTTTAAATTTTCTTTATTAATATCTCCTTGTAGCACCTTAAAATGAAAAGAAAAGGGTCTGACTGTCTAACCACTGGACCAGTAACCCACAATCCTTGTTCGATTCTGAGGTCCCTTCACTGGATCAGCTGAGTTTGTGTTCACTGCCAAAGTTTATCCCGGTTCTCACTCCCAAAAAGACCACAGACCCCTTAGAGGTGGTTGCTGTTTGCTTAGTTTTACACAGAAGCCATTAAGCACTTACTTGCTAGTGTCCAGCAACCCTTGTGAAAACATCCCCAGTGCTGTGTTAGTTAACAGGCTGTCAACTGCTTCGTAATAATTCCAGTTTATCACTCCGCTGTAAAATTTTCGACAGCCAAAAATGGCCTGAGTTCTGAAGATGCTGTATTTGGAATTCAGGGGGTTGGTAAGCAAGAGAGAAAAGCTAGTTAAAATAGAGTGCGACGGAGATTGTAAAACCATAAGGGAAAATGGAGAGTTTTCTACAAACCACACAGTGTTACCAAAGGCAGAGTGGATCAGAGAGAGAATGCATGGAAGACCCTGAAAGTTAGCAAAATTCAGATAAAAAGTTAACAGCATAAAAGCAAGGAGGCAAAAAAATGACTAAAAACATTAAAAAGAAACAGGAGAACTTCGCTCAGAGAAGTCTTCATTAGTGTGCTCTTCATGAAGTGCTTTTCTTTCTCCCCATTGGAAACACCTAGAATTAATGAACTTAAAATATTGCTGACCATCCATTCTGTCTTCAGCAAATATTTTATATGAACTGTCATTTTCCATATTATAATAGAGAAATTCTGTTCAAGAGCCAGCCAATAAATGGGGAAGTTACGTCTGGACTTCAGAAGCGGAGGACCAAGTGTGCTGGAAAACTGGCAGAAGTGGGGGGTCCATTGGAGCCCTGAAGGCTGAACAGAACTTGAAAACAGAGATGAAGTCTGGGGTCACTGTCAGTAGGACAGCGGGGAACATACCAGGGAGCACAATCCCATCCAGGGCCCTAAGGTGCAAGAGCTCATTCCCTGGCCTGGAAAGGAAAACGGAATCAAATAGCAGAAAACAAAAGTAAACAAACAATAAAAGAATGACACAGGACGGGGAATGGGAAGTGGGTGTATGAACAGGATTAAAGATATTTTTTTGTGGACTTTCCAGGACTAGGGAGATTTCATGGACTCAGAAAACCAAATGCAGGCAGGAAGCGTTTAGCCCTGCTCATAGAATGGTCCTGTCTGTCCCTTTACCATAAGGGCTGTGCTCAGAAAATCCCAGGCTTCTGCCCTGACGTGTCCTTATGGATGTAGTGACAAGCATGCTGCGGGTCCAGATTTAACCAGCCAAATGGCAGCGCAGCCTCAAGGCATAGTCACCGCACCAAACTGGATTTTCTTTCAACTGTTCTCCTAACATTTATTTATTTGTTACTTAAGATCTTAGACCATTGAAATGTAATTTCCCTTTGAGAAAATGTTAATAAAATAGAAAATGGGAAAGTGGTTGCTGCATAGCAGTTTTTAACATATTTAATACATTCATTATTATTGAAGTTCAGTTGAACTTCAATTATTAGTATTTGCATGAAACAAAAAAATATGCATGGCATGCATGCAAAATGAAGAACAAACTCATTAACATGGTCTAAAACCAGTGCTTCATAAATGGGCCAGTGTAATCTTTGCTGTATCCTTCTCAATATTTTCCTTAGATTCGCAGGGCTCTCTTGTTGAGCTACATACCATCCTTTCAAACAAAAAAAAATTCTAAGTATCATCCTTAGGGCTTTCAAGTGCTGTTCCCTTTAGCTGGAGCATTTTTAACTCCCTTTCCTCTTCCCACAGCACATGATCAGAAGAACTTTTCTCAGCACTCACCCAGAGGCCTTTGCTTCAGGGCTGGCATCTCTCCTTGATTCTCTAATCCCAATTATATATGGGTTTTTGTGACAGAAGATAGTTTTCCGTGGTATTACAGAGACTCTGAATAACAAAATCTCATTCACAGAAGAATAAACTGGTTTTCTTTTTGTTTTGTTTTTGGTTTTTGTTTTTGTTTTCCTATTTAGCATACAAAGCTCAGGCAGTTCAGGCTGAAAATCAAGGATCAAGAATTCCAAGACTTAACTCATTTCTCCAAAAACCTCTAGGACTTGTCCTATCTGCACTTTCCTAATTGGCTTACAAAATCCATACTGCAACTATCAAGGATCTTAGAAAGGAGAAAGATGTGCCCTGTGACCTCACTAAAGAAATGACTGGACCTTATGCATTTTATTTTCACCACATCTCATTGGACAGAACTTTGCATGGTCACAGTTGGTTGAGAAAATAATCTGAAAATACACGTGGGTTGGCCTGTGACTCTACCCAAATCAGAGGCTCTCTTACCATTCACACGTTCTATGAGGTCCTGCAGTGCTTCCAGCTTACTATCGCTCTATATTTTAATCAACAATCATCTTCACTATTTCTCCTAAACACATATTGGAATCTGGATTTGGGACCCTCGGCTCCTTACACAGAGTCTGGCATGTCGTATTAATGCAGCTTCTACTACTGCGATTAATAAATATAAGTGATCCAAACGTATCCAGTAAACAGTGGGCCTCTGCTCCAAGTAACTCAGCTGGGCTTTGTTGTAGAGTTATTATCATCATAGTGAATATACATCGATGGTGTGTTGCTTTTGTGATAGCAGAAACCAGAAAGAACTTACTTCTCTCACCCCTGGCTTTCTCATAAGGACCTCAGAATATAGACTGCACAATTTGACTATTACCACTGAGGGAACCAGTAAAGGAAAATATTCAGTGGAAAAGCTGTCTCTGTTCAAAACACAGGGCCAGGTAATCAATGGAGCACAAATGCGTATCTGGCAAAACTCATGGCTCGAGGCATCGCCGACTTCTAATCTATGCCAATTCAGTTTGTGCTGACTGTGATTAAGCTGTGCTCTCAGGGCAGCACGCGGTGCCTGCAGTTACACTAACACAGCAAATGAAACAATCAGGAAGCGAATTGAAACCTCCCCTGTCAGCCACTGTTTCAGCCACTTTCTAAAGCAGTTGCCAAAACTATGGCCTCACAGAATTTATATATAGGAAGAGGCACAGAGAGAGAGAGAGAGAGAGAGAGAGAGAGAGAGAGAGAGAGAGAGAGAGAGAGAGAGAGATGTGGTGAGCACTCTAAACATTTCCATTCACACAGAAAGGATTTATTTTTGTACCCGGCCCCTCAGCAAATATTTGGAAGAGGTACTGAAGCATTAAAGTGTAGGAAACGATAATCTAATCTTTTAAAAAATCATACAAGTGTAGCAGGCTATGAGAGTTGTATCGCCTCCACTTTTCATTAAAGAGCCTTTTGGGTTCCGACCCTGTGAAGCTCTAGAAGGCCCAGTGTGGCACCTGCCCAACAAGGCACCAGACCCTGGAAAAACAGCAAGTCCCCCCAGTACTGATTTCCAGGTTCTTCTTCCAAGCCCAAATTGAACTTCCTGCTTTTCACCCCGACACCAGCGTCTCTCCAGTCAGCTGTCAGTCCATCATTCTGTGACCTCTTCAAACTGCACCCCCTGTCAAACCTGATAAAAACCCCACGGCTTCTTCATCTGCCTGAGGGGTCTTGCACGCTTCTGCAGTGCTCCCACGCCCACAGTAAAGGCCTGTTTTCTTTCATGCCTTTGTTTCTTCACTGCACCAAAAAAACCCTAACCGCCTTTGTTTCTGCTGGGATCTCTTATTCCGCTTGCATCCAGCCACTCGTGGTTGCTGCTTTCTTTCCACAGCTTCATCCCAGGTGGAACCCAAGGCCAAGGCCTGAGACCTGCCTGGGCCCGGAGTCTCTCCGTTCTCCGAGTAAAGAGAGATCTTTCATCTCTGCCAGGAACACTGTAAGAATGGCTCTCAGAAATGTCAGAACACATCTTCCCTGCATTTCCCTTTTACCTCAGATGGTCCAAGAATAAGAGTACAGAGTAACTGCATAAGTTGGAGGGCTCAGAACGTTGTTGCTTTTTTTAATACTGTAGGGCTGGGAACCAAAAGAATCAGCGGTAAAAATCCCAGTTCAAGCACAAAACCCTAAAACTCTCTGGCACCAGTATTATGGTTGGTGTTCTGAGTGCAAAGACTCAATAAACAGGAACCTCAATGCCTAAGAGTGGGGTTTGGAGGGGGAAGTGTCTCAGTTCAGGCAGAGCAATTTTACCTGCCCCCCCTTTTGTTCTGTGAAGACCCTCGGGGGCTTCGCTGTTGCTCACGCAGCATTTAGCCAGGCGGCTCAGATACTGACCTCTTTCAGAGACACCACGACACACCCAGAAATGTGTTACCAGCTATCTGGTCCTTCCTTACCTCCATCAGGTAGACAAAATTAATGCACACAATGATATGTTTAGTTTGACAGCCTTCCAACAAATGTAAATCCTGTGTGTTTATATTTCTGCAGTTTTAAAAACATTTATCTAGTTAAATTCTTAGAGAAGAATCTTGGATCAAGTGACAGAAGACATATTTTTATTGAAATAACCACTTGACTAATAAACACTGAACAGAGGATGACTAACATTGTTGCAATCCTTTATCATAAGCAAACTATACCTATAATTTATATCCTGAATGTGCTAAAATACACACACACACACACACATATACCAAAAGAAACACTAATGTCACAGCTAAATACCAATCTGAAGTATTATGTTGTAGTTTTATCACACTGTGTTTCAAATTAAAACTCCTTTGAGAAAAAAAAATTTCCCCATCACAAATGTCTTATATCCAAGAAAGAGATGAATATACACACAGAGTTTTAAACACACACACTCACACACACACACACACACACACTGGTTTTCACAGTGCAGACGCCTTTCTATAGCATTTCCGTGTGCTGACCCCTACTATTATACGTGTCGTCAAAGATCACCCTCTCTGCTCATCTCAAGACAGAGGTTCTGCTCTGGAAGCATTAGAGAAGAGCAGGAAACACATCTCTACTGTACAGTCATGTATGAGTTAGAAACAGTGCTTTCCACTCATGTTCACAGAGGAATATGTGCACAGTTTGGTATGCTCTATTCACTATTTTTCAGTATTTTATTTGTTCTTCTAGGAGTGAAGCCTGGGGACTGTATGGTGGAACAAGTAAGCCTGGAGTCAAAATCCCTGCTTCTGTTTCTTAAATGTTTATTTTATTTTTTATTCATCCACATTTGTATTCCACAGAGTTCATACAACTGGTTGGGAACTCACATATGTACATAACATGTCTCAACTCATTTTTCATCTCCTTTTTCTTCCCCCACCCATCCCTCCATCTCTTGACCCCATTCATATGTGAGAAGGAAATATCTTCCTTTTTCCCATTAACTTTTTATTTTGTTTTTTATTTATATTTTGGGTTTCTCATGTACTCTATTGTGGTGATGCGCCTATAGGCTGTTACCAAGAATTGGTATGAATGTATCGCTATAATGTATGACTTCAGCTCTTTTAAGAAGACCCCTGGAAGGGAAATCATTGGATTTCTATCTATAGTTCTTTGACACATCTCCTTTATGATTTCTGTATTGGTTCTACTGGTTTGAATTCCCACTGACAAGGTAGAGGAGCTCCTTTTTCTCTGCAGCCTCACCAGAGTTTACTACCTGATTGCTTGATGATAGCCATTCTTTCTGAAGTAAAATGATATCTCAGCCTTGTTCTAATTTGTGTTGCTCTAATGGTCGGCAAGGTAACCATTTTTTTTTTATGCGTTTATTGGCCAACTGTACTTCGAAGAAGTGGTTAGTCATTTTCGGTGCTAAATTTTTTGATTGAGTCATTCTTTTTGAAAGATCTACTTTTTTTGTTTTTAATATATTTCAAATGTACATCTTTTTTCTGAGACGTATTTGGTGAAAATTATTGCCAATCCTGTAGGTTGTCTCCTCACTGTTTGTGGTTTCCTTTGTGAGCAGAAGTTTTTAATTTGATATGATTCCATTTGTTGATTCTTGGAATCATTTCAAGTGCTACTGACATTCTGTTTAGAAAAATCTTGCCTTCCTATGTCTTCAAGGGTTTTGTCTATTTTATCTTCCAGCAGATTGAGGGTGTCCATTTTAAGTAGTCATTTCGACTATATTGGTTCTCACAATCAGGAACACGGCATAGCTTTCCTTTTTCTGGTGTTCTTTTTAATCTCTTTCTTTTTGAGTGTTATAATTTTTATTGTAGAGGTCTTTCACTTTCTTGGTTAGTTTAATTCCAAGTATTTATTTTTTCATGATGCTACCATGAATGTATTTTCTTTCTCAGTGAATTCTCCGTAATGTACAGTAACACCATTGATGTGTTGGTGTGTGTTAGTTTTATATCCTGATACATTATTGAATTCAGTTAATAATTTTAAGGATCTTTTGGTGGAGGTTTTGGTTCTTGTAAGGAAAAAGACCATGTCATCTGCAAATAATGATATTTTGCCTTAGGCTTTTCCCATGTATATTCCTTTTATGTTTGTTCTCCTGCTTGATTTCTCTGGCTAATGTTTCAAGGACTATTTTGAACAGGAGTGGTGGTAGTGGACATCTTTGGTTTGTTCCTAATTTCAGAAAGAAAGCTTTGTCTCATTTAATATGATGCTAGAGTAGGTTTGCCTTATATGGTTTAGTCAGGTTGAGTTAAGGTCCTTCTACAACTATTTTTCTTTGGGGTTTTAATGGTGAGTGGATGCTGGATTTTGTCAAAGTTCTCTTCTGTGTTTACGAGACGATCGTGTTTTTCTGTTAAAAGAAATGTGTTTTAACAATCCCTAAGTCTAAACTGGAACTTGCTTTCAATGTGTTGTTAGATCCTGGTTGGGGAATTCTCTGCTTCTGTAAAGGGTTTTGGAGATGCATTCGATTGGGTATTGGGGGTGAGGAGAAAAGAGTTAAATGAGACCTGTGAGAATGGTTCTTGCTTTCTCTGTCAGTCTGTGGCCTAATGAAAAGCATGAAATGTATGTTTCAAATTAATAAACCAACAGAGATAGTCCTACCTTGGTGCTAGACTGGTTTGAAGTGTCAAATTTGGTAGTTGACCAATATTGATATGAAAAATATTGCCTTGGTACTTCTTCCTTGCTTTGTATTCAGTGTGGAAGAATTTGTCTATATCTGTGGCAAGTCAAAAATAATTTGTTTGGTGTTAGTAGTTTAGGCTACTCTTTGTGCCTCCCCAAACCAATTAATAATGATTACCAAGATTCTTATGCACAAAGGACCAAAAAAATTTAAAAAACAGGAAAGCAGAAATAAAGCATCCTGCATTTTTGGGAAGCCAGCATTCATTAGACTGAGCAATTATCAGACAGAGTTTACAAAAAAGCATCAGTGAGAAGGGGTGAACAGACCTGTGAACTTCGTCAAAGGCCTGCCCAAGAACCCTGACTCTAAAACGAAAAGGTGGCTTTGCAGTTTCATAAAACTGATGGAATAAAATGGCAGCAGGGAATTTGACTATTTCCCAAACTGTAGACTTCCCAGCAATGGTCAAGTTGTACTATGTTTTTCTTAACTGTCATAAGCATAGCTAAATTTTCATATTTGTTTTATTTTCTAATAATTTACCTGAATAGAATGAAAAATGGCAGAAGCATGTATGTTTGGCTTAATTATATGTGAGTTATACAAAGAGAATTTTAATAATATTTTAAAATATTTAATATGCATTCAAAAGTTTAAAGAAAATATATAGATCTATTGAGTATTGGCTGCAAAGTAGCATTTAGTATTATGCATGCCTTCCTTTGTATCACCAGCTATGAACATGTGGCTTGCATGGCCGAGCATGCTTTAATTAAAAGTTAAATAAAAGCTTGTCAGCACAAAAACTTGAAAATAGTTAACTTTACAACAGGAAAAAGGCTTGTAAAGTAAATGCACACATATTTATATATCTATATCTATCTATTAAATGCAAGGGCAGAGAGAGAGAAAATATTGACATATCCATAGATGATTACTATTAAAATATAATAAAAAGGAAATGTGTTCATTTTTGTCTCAAATGTAAACTTGATTTTTTGAAAGAAAGTCAAGCAACATTAAGTTTAAAGTCAGTGTAGAATAAGGATCACTGGGCTCCAAACCACTACCACTCACCACTATGTGTGTGTGTGTGTGTGTGTGTGTGTGTATATATATATATATATATATATATATATATATATATTCTGTTTTTGTTTTGGTACTGGGGATCAAACTCATGACCTTGTACTTGTCAGGCAAGCGCTGTGCCACTGAGCTAAATCCCTGGCACCACTGCTATATTTTAAATAACATGGTCGTGCAGAGAGTTGGATTGACAGGGATAATTTATTGAAGGAAATGTGCATTGCAAGGACCACCTAGGTGGTGGCACAGATTGTCTTCAGAGAAGCAGCAGGTGAAAAATGGACACGAGTGCTAAACTGCCTATAAATATGTAAATCCAAGTATACATGTTTAAGAATTGCTTGGCTTATTTATTCCGCTGACCTAGTTAAATTCCTCTGTAGGTAAATCAGTAATGGCAGATCCTTATTACTCTAGCGCCATTGCCATTCAGTCTTGCTGAAATAACTAAAATAATGGGGCTTGGGTATTGGGGGCCATCACTGGAGGAAAATAGATTACAGAGACCGCTGCAGCTCACTGGTTTCTTCCCTTTAACCAAAGAGGCCATGGCCCTTGAGAGGAGGTCTGCTAACAGCATCCCTTTTCGCTCTATTGGTTGATTATCCCAGAGAATTATTTGGTATGTTTTCTGAAGTCCAAGTCATTAGATATTTGGAAAACAAGATGGAAACATAAAAAAAATTAAAAATGGCACAGTACAAATCAGTAGCCAAAAGCAGGGTCTCTGGAACATGGAACTGAGACACCTGAAAAGAGCAACTTGGTGAAGAGGGGGAAGAAAGGTAGATATTTGGGAACTGGGAGTTAACCAACAGGAAAATTAGTCAATACAGAGAAGCTAGAGAATAAAAGTATGAGCTCGAGAAAAAATCAAAACAATCTGGAAAACTGACCTCAACTCCCAGAGAGGGGAATCTGTCTCTACTGATGCAAAGTGACCACGTGGAGGGTCAGATCCCAGCAGAAACAACCAACTGGGCCGTTAGCCCCAAGCAAAGTCCACAGCCATTGTGAACTTGCAAAAGCAGCATGAGATTTAACTGAGAGGGACTCTGCATGGCTCACAAGAGTTGGAGAATGAAACCAGGATAGTTCCCTCCGTATTCAAGAAGATTTAATCTGGAGCCCCTTTGAGCAGGGATTAAATTTTGAGGATTGATTATACTTCAGAGTTTCTGGTGATAGTTTTCCACAATGACTGGAATAAAAAGAATGTAGTGAGCTAACAAATCTGCATATGATAGGGTGAATATTGCTCCCACGAGATATCTACATCTTACTCCCTAAAAACTGAGCATTAAGGTATGTTAAAGAATTTCCCCTTGCCCAAAGAGAGACTTGGTCACTGCCCTTAACTTCTGAGAGGTATTTGCTTTTTGGACATGCTAAAAGCCTCTCTACTTAGGGGAGGAGCTGGCCAAAGCAGATCTTAGCATGCAGCCACTAACATCCAGTAGTATAGCTTGGCATGTTTGGGCATGTTTGAGTGGCCAGTTATGTGATTTAGGGTGGGGTCTTTGTGTTACCACAGTGTCAGGTCACCTACAAACTAAATTCAGACTTGTAGATGGCTAGTCAGTAAGCCAATCAGTCACGCCCATGGGATGACATCCAATTTGAGTGTTTTTGAACACCTAAGATCTCAGACTTTAAACCTCTGGACACTAACGCACAGGTAAGCTTTCGTGATTAGCAACTCATTCTCCACATGTACACATCAGGAACAGCAGGGTTCTGTGCCTTGTGGACAATGGAAATTGTCCTGTTTTGGAATTTTCCATATTTTGTCTTATGTCCTTTTTCCTCTAATAAACAAATGCATGATATTATATCTTTCAAAGAGTTCTATGAGTTTTGTTATAGAAAACTATTGAATCTGAATGTACCATTTGTAACCTCTCAGGTTTGCTACTGGTGTCAGTCTTGGGTGTTGTCTCATTGCTGAGGCAAGATACGCAATACTCAAAGGTGAAGGGGAAAAGGTTTATGGTTGCTCACAGTTTGTAGAAGTTTCAGTTCCTAGTCAGCTGGCTCCAACATAGGGTGGCAGGGCAGACAGGCCTTGCAGAGGAGAAACCATTTATGGTAAAGGAAGGCAGACAGAAGGCAATAAGCAGCAAGCAACAGATTCTTTCTGTCTCTTTCTATTGTGTACAGGATACCCACCATCAGGGAAGGTAATACTCATACCCAAGGAGGGCACTCTTAATCCTACCTAGAACTGTGCCAAAACCAATTAGTGGACTAATTTAGTAAGCAAGCATGGTTTTTTTGTTTGTTTGTTTGGTTTTTTTTTTGGTACTGAGGATTGAACTCATGACCTTGTGCTTGCCAGGCAGGTGCTTATGCCACTGAGCTAAATCCCTATTCCAAGCATGCATTCTTAATCCCAGGATCACACTCTAGTTCCAGTCATCTCTGACAGGCTCCACCAAATGAGTTTTGGGGGGACATCTAGATACGAACCATAGCAGGGTATTGTAATTTCAGATTCCAAAGTTTCATTAATGCTGGGTTGTTATAATATATAGCAAAAAAAAAAAAAAGATATTTTTACTATGGTTAAATGAATGATTTTGATATGAAATGATTATGCTGAAATATCCGTGTAAATTTAGTTAAATGTGTCTCAAAAAAGAAAAGGGGAATATTTTACGTGAACTAAAGAAGAGGAGATGCTGGGAGTAGGGAGACATAGGCACAAGCCAGGGGTCCACAGCCCTTATCAGAAGCTGGGGAAGAGCAGAACAGTGGATGACCCCTTGGGGTCTCCAGAAGGAATGAGGTCCTATGAACTAGTTCTTTTGAATTTTATTTTTCATCACTGGGTTCCCAAACCATGGAAGAATTCATTTCTGTTGTGTAAGGCACCAAATATGTGGGATTTGATATAACAGTTGTAGGGAAACAATACAACCAGTCACTTTAGTTCACACTGGCATAGTCTCTTTCTGCAAATGCAAATGTTTTGAGAAATTGCAGACTGATGTTTCCAGTCCATATTACCTCCAAACAAGTCAGCTTTTCATATTGCATCTAGAGGGAACTTACTAAAAAGTTGTCTTCAATCATGCCATTCTCTTCCCCCAGCACACACTCCTTCAATGGCTAAACATTTATTCCAAGGTTGAAAGTTCTTAGGACAATTGCATGATTTATAGGTGTCTACACAGTCTAGACACTACCTGTTTCTCTTTTGTCTCATGTTTAACATCCCCCTTTCTTTCCTTTACCCAAATAGAACAACCACACCTATCTATTCCCCTCATAGTCACCACACTTCCTGTGTGATTCTCTCATTTCCCTCCTACCTAGCTACATTTATCATCCCCAACTGATCCTCACCATAACAGCTCAATTGGTACTTCCTCAGATAATTCACACCTCCCAAGCCAACCCGTTATATTTTCTGATCTGCTTACTAAACATACCTGTAAAGTTGTAATTCAGTTTGCATGTGTACTGTGTGTACTTCTGTGTTTGTATGTGTTTCAGTATGCCTCCCTTCAAAGTACTGGCTTTGAGAATATTAACTCTATGAAAACAAAATAATATATGAGTCCTCTTCCTCTATCATCCTTAGTCTCTCATGGTTGATCCTTAGACATTTGGAGAAGGTGAGTGTTTGTATTAGAAGTGCATTGTTCCAGTCATGGCTGTCACTATATCACCTGCATCAGTGAAGTGTCTGTCTTTTGTTACTGTCATACACACAGGGCAAGTCTCACCAAGTGAGGGCCCATCTATTTTGAAACAAAGCTTTGAAGGAGCATCCTGGCAGTGAGGGTGGAGTTTAGACTTACTTGTCCTTGAGATTCACTGCGGGAATCAGTGAAGCACATTTCCAGGTGCATCTGTGAGTTCAGAAAGTCATAGGTTCTGTGGCTGTTCCCTCCCATTTGCTCCAGCATTTTGCCCCTGATTTGTTTCCCAACCTGATGAGCTGAGCAGCCTTATGCCCTAAGCCCTTCCACCATGATACTGTTCTTTCGGAGCTGATAACCATGGACTATATTCTCCAAACACATAAGTTAGATAAAAGTTTTTCTTACTTATGTGTAAGTGTTAGGTATTGTGTCTCCATGATGAAAGGGCTTATAGAAGAATTCTCAGTTTCTGGAAGTTTAAATAAAGGAAATTTTAATGGAAAAATTCTCTGCATTCCCATTTTTCAGATTAATAAATTAAGAATCAAAGCAGGCAGGGTTCCAACTCAACATCACCCTTGAGGACTCTAGTAGATCTGGGTTTAAATTCAGATGTTTGTATACTAAAATTACCACATGTGATTCAAATTTTCCCTGTTACTAACTTCCCCGTGTATGTGTGTGTGTGTTTGTGTGTGTGTGTGTAACACCTTTGGGCAAAGGAATAGAGATTTATGATTCTGTATAAAGTGTGGTTGGTTACAGAAGACAGGTGATGTAATGTTTTAAGAGTGGATCAGATATGTAGCCGATGACCACAGCAGTCACACAGGGAACTCCTGACATCAGAGGGGAATCTACACTGTTAGACAGTTGAGTCACTCTTAGGGAGAGAGTTTCACACAGAATGTCCTCCTACCTTGTGCATCTCCAAGAACCCAGCATGTGGCACATCTAAATAATTATGGCAGTAATTTAAATTGAACATCTGTACAACAGAGTGAAACAATAGTCAGATCTGCTTTTTAATTCCAGTGGTAACTAAAGCTGAAGTTTCCTTGGAAACTCAGAAGGGAAATTTTTCTCTCCCTTCACTTCTTATTCATAACTAAGACAAGAGTAGGATTTTGAACCGTGTTGAAAGTACCATAGGTTGAAAGTACCATCTAAGCCTCACACTGGGTGCTAAAAGGACTGTTCACCTCATCTTTCTTCATCAAGAGGCTCCTCCAGTGCGGTGATGTTATATTTTCCTGAGGAACAAAAGGTGCTGTTAAGAATCTCAATATTAATGAGAAATGACCTCCATTATTTTCAAGCAATGTTAGACAAGCCGTGGAAATAAGGTGAAGACAACTTCAGAAAACATTACGTGAGAAAACTAAAAGGCAAAACTTCACAATGCATTTTCCTTCTGTCTGTCCTGACTGTACTTGAAATGTTCACTGGTTCTATGGAGGCGCAAAGCCTTCAAAGCAGAACAGCAGACGGGTTAGACAGGCTTCCATGGAGGACACCAGTGAGAACATTTCTAGACCTAGGCATTAACTTGAAATATAAACCATGACTGATGATAAATAACACCTACAAATTTTGTATACTAATTGTATGAAACTTTTTGTCACACTATTTTTTTGTCACACTAATTGGCTTACTTCCAATTTTGTATGTCTTTTCTTTCTATGAAAGAAACAGCTTATCCTTTCATAGTTAGATTAGAATTTATAAAACAATTCTACTTACAATGCATTGGAGTCACTAAATACTGAAGTTCTCTGACAATGAACTCAGTTACAGTTTGAATATTTTCTTGCTGCTCTCTGAATTTAAACGTTTATACTGGTGTGAGGATGGCTATCGGTTGAATTCTACTTGTCCTTATTTAGTAGTTTATGTGTCTTCTTTGTTATCAAAAACAGTTCCTTGGTTTATCATGCCTAACATTTTCATGCTAAATGTAAGATATGAAAAATAAGCTGTTACAAATTATGCACTGAAATTAGCCTGACAGCTCTGAACTACACCCTATACCGGAAAAGAAAGTTTCTAATAAATTCTTCCTTGATTCAATGGAGGTTATTCACCTACTTGCTATAAAAACACTTGCTGCATGTTTATTCCAGCAGTAATGATCAAAGTAGAAGGAGAAGCTGAGAGCTCCAACATTGCATGAGAAAACTGAATCCAAAGGACTAGGAGCCAGCTGCACCTTGCGTTTTGCCAGTAGGGAGTTTTTTTCCTTAGCCTGTTTTAATTGTTGCAAACTGAGCATAGTCCAGGAAATCCTGTGTGGGCAAAAATCAATAAATCATAGATTTTTGCAATAAGGTCTCCAGTACTTTAAATATAAGATGATGCCTTTATCAAAGCAAAGATGGTCACATGAAGGCCTGACCCTTGTTGAATCAGCTATTTTTCTTCTACTTTTCCAAAATCTACAACTATGAAACTGGAAACCATTTTTCATTGTTTTATCTAGTGATTCATCCAATCTTCCACTGTTTTCAATATACTGCTTTCTAGAAATGATAACATTTCCAGTGTTAAAAATATGCTCTTTTAAATTGATGAATGATCTACAGTTTTAAAACGCTCTATTATAAAGGAAACTTCCTCTTCTTTTTTCTTGGGACTTTCTGAACTGACTCATTGGTCTTGCAATGTATTTGAAGCATCAAATCTTTAGAAATGCATTCATGTTTGAAGTTCGCTGGGAAAACGATCAACTAAAGGCTCCCTTTCTCTGAGGCAAGGCCAAGGGCTCCCTTCTCTCACTTACATTTACTACAGGAATCGGTGGGACTCTGTAGAAACAAACGCTTGACTGAAAGTCAGAGTTCTTGCCTGCCAATGTGCAGTTCGGCTTTTAAGAGCTACACGTTCTCTCCTCTTGGCTTCCCTTTCCACTCACTCTCTTCATGGTTCCTCACTCACCACTTTTTCCTTTTATCTGGACTCCGAAAAACACAACTCCTGCAAAAGTTTGGCAAGAACCAATGTTATTCCCTTCACTTCCTGTAGACGAAGAATGGAATTACTGTTTATGTAAAAATATAGTAGGGCTAGAAAGATATTTTTGATGGTCCAACACAAGATATCTAAAGAAAAACAAAATGCAGAAGTTCAAAATGGTTTTCTTTATTCATTCATAAATTAGGTGGCTTCCTGCATTTTGCTTTCAGTACACAGTTCTTTTATAAATAATTATAACTTCAGAAAAGAAAAATGCATTAGAAATTTAAGTGACATTGAATTTCTTCAGTCTTTTTTTTTTTAATTTTGGCATATTTTGTGTAAATATTTGCTGTATCATAATGTACTAGGTTCAACAAAAATAACTTTTTCACAAACAAGTATAGAATTGTTTGGAGTAAATGGATACACAAGTTTAATTCTATGTTTAGCTCAAATGTTCCCTAAAAAGGTGAGAACAAGGCCACGGATTTAGCTCAGTGGCATAAGCACCTGCTGGCAAGTGCGAGGTCATGAGTTCAATCCCTGGTACTGCAAAAAAAAAAAAAAAAAAAAAGGTAAGAACAGACTCCCCCCACACATACACAGATAACTTTATGGGAAACTTAAAGTTTGTTTTTTGACTCCAATATGCTGGTAATAACTCTATGTATTCCCACTTCTCTACCTATAGTAATAGACATTCCAGCATTTTATATGTGTATATAATGTTAGAACTTAAACTCAGTGATTCAGCCTCAATTTTATATACAAACATGATTAAAACATAAAGAAAAAAAGCTTATTAATAATTTGTTGCTGCCAAGACACCAAATACTAATATTAAGACATTCCTTTACCCTAAAATTTAATTCTGTACCATTTTTATGCTTTTGTTTTCATAATAATAATAATAATAATAATAATAATAATAATAATTTCTAAAAGAAGCTATCATGGACTTCAGATTCCCATGCAGAACCATGAATGTACTGACTTTGTTGCTAATGTGAAATTGAGCTAAAGAAAAGGGCCATGTTGGACCTTGGGGCGCTGGGAAAACAGGCACCCAGTTCACCCTTCTGGTGGGCGGCTGTACGCCTACAGTGGGCTAAAAATCAAACATCACCCCCCGCCCCGCTAGCAAGTGAGAGCCAGAGATCTGAGCATGTCTTGCGAGTTTAACTACATGCGATATAGCAAATAAGGGGGATTTTCTTCTGCCATCTCTTTGAGGGCAAATATTTTTATCTCTGTTTTGCTCTGTTTTGATCAATGGTGTTACTCTATTCAATATTCTGTTCTTGCAATTTTGGTGTTTTCTTCAATATTGCTCTGCCTGATTGAAAGAACAACTATTGTGAAGAAAACCAGATGTACTATTGTGCCTATTGCTGTTGTCCCGGTGACCTGCTGTGAGGCTCTGTGCCATTTTCACTGCTCTGCCTCAGTTGGCTATGTCCTGTCTTGTTCTGCTGTATTTTACTACCTTCAAAATAAAATAAATAAATAAATAAAATAAAAAATAATAATAAATAAGAACAAAATTTTTAAAAAGTAAATAACAGTAACAAAACAGATCAGCAAGGTACTGAGCAACCTGAAACATGATATAACAGATAATGGACTAAAAATGCAAAAGGGGGAAAAGCAGGTGCTCTAAAGGATATAACTGCATGTATATTTAAGGGTGTAGGAATGATAATTATGTTGCTAAGTTTTTGTTGGATCAGAGAACAGAGCTGTTTGCAGCCTCACTGTTTGAATGTCTGCTTTGTATGCTTTAATTTTGTAACTTGAACAACTACATCCAGGAAGACAATATGTAATGTATCAACTAGTGATTTCTTACTGTTCATTTTTTTTTTTTGAAATTCTGTATTGTTTCTACCCTTTTTTTCTGTTTTGTTTTATTTTTCCCCTCTCTTTAAATTAAAAAAAAAAATTAAAAATAAAAGAAAAGAGCTCATGGCTCTGAATCTAAAAAGTGAAAAAAATCAACTCTATGACTCTGTACCCTTTGGTTAGAGAAACAGTTTTAAAAAGTGAGAGAAATTATGAAATTGTGATCATCCATTGCAGTTATCTATTGGGTAATAAATGTTGCTGAATCTGTGTGATTTAGCATAAAAATACCACAGAGGAAAAATACTGCATGTTTAATATCTTGATTATGTTGATTTTACATTTAGGGAACTCTTGTCAATATAGGTTGCAGGTATTATCTTAAAAAAATAGAGAAAGAAAGAATTAAAGAGTAGTTGCCTTAACTTTGGAAAACACACATTTGGGTTGATTCAGAAAATTTGAAAATCGTAAATGTCTTAATTCCTCAGTTCTTTTAAACAATCAATAGTTGAAATATTTTAAAAACCTTTCCATATTATTAAAATATAGAGATTATCTTTTGATGATACCATAGTACTCACAACATGTAGTTTTCTGCCTTTTTCACAATTTCTTTCCATTTTCCTTTAGTCCGTAGTGATATCTATTAGTGGGAAATCTCATAACTTTAATACAAAATTGTTAGTTTTTACCAACAACAGAACTTTTCATAGGTGTCCTGTCACTTTTAACTCCTCATCTATCAAGTTAGTTTCTTTCATTAGCAAAGATTTTAGAACGTACCTCCTGCCTATAACAGTGCTAGACTTTGAGGCAAGCTTGGTACAAGTCTCTCATTTTTTGTTAGTATTATAAGCAATTATCTCTCTAAGGTCTATGTAAAATTTATATCATATAGAAGACATGAGTGAAGTACAAGACCATGGTAAAGGAAGATAAACCGTGCCACATCTTAGCATCTGGCTAATTTAATATTCCTGTAGTTTGCTAACTTGGAGTATCTGAGTAAGCAAAATTATATGACAAAATTATATATATATATATATATATATATATTTCATTTCCATAATATTTTATCTTTTAGGTCATGAGTGTGATGTTTAATATTTAATTTACTGGCATATGTGTTACATAGTTGTCATTTCTTGCAGAATTGTGCAATGTTGTAACATAATGTATGCATCACTGATCCTTTTAGATAGCAATGTCAAACTTGGGTGTGTTAAAAGAACTGAACGAATAGTAGTTGTGTGCTTTGTTTATAATAAAGAGACAGTTTGAAGGCTAGGTTGATCTCTATATACCCAAGCTATTTTCATTTAGCAAACTTTGATATCCTTGATGTAAAATATAAAATGCTTTTCACATTTGTATATGTAGAGAAACAAACTAAATAGGTGAACACAGATGTGCTGCCTGATTTCTTCAACTGCTGTGAAAGTAAAATAGATGACATTTGGGAGACTGACTACTGTCAGCATTTATGAAATCCTTGTTAAATCATTAGCTGGCCACTAAAATAAGCAAATGCAGAAGTCAGTGGCTACACACAAGGAAAACAAACTTTACACATTTAGATAGAAAGTCACTAAATAAACAATAGGTGTGACAACAGATAATAACAACAAGAAATCTTCAAGGACACAATCTGATTTCTAACTTGCTATGTTGTATTAAGTATAATGTCCAGCTTTGTACAGAAAATCAAAACATCCAATAAAGATAGAAATTATTACCTATATAAGAAAACAAACATATTGAATAGAATCTATTTTTAAGATAATGCAGACAGTGAACTTAGTACATGAGTCAGTTATTTTAAGTAAATTCAGAGAACAAAGGAAATCCATACTTCAAGAACTAAAGTAGAATTATGTCTTGCCAATAGGAACTATCACTAAGTAGACAGAAGTTTTAAAAAATGAACCAAATAGAAATTTTGAAGTTGAGAAATCAACAAGGAAGTAAAAAAATCATATGAGAAGGTTATAGAACCGCATTTGAATAGGCAGAAAGAAACAAAAAATAGCCATCTAGTCAAGAGAAAAAGAAAAAAAAAAAGAATGAAGAAAACTTAAAAGAACTTCATAGACTTGTGGGCCATTATCAAGTGTACCAATATTTATACAAAAGAACGTGGAAGGAGAGGAGAGAAAAAGACAAAAAGAGTATTTAAATTCCTGATGGATAAAACTTTCTCGAATTTCATTAAAAATATTCTGTATAATTGAAAAGTTTCATAAACTGGAAGAGCAACAAAGTCAAAAACACCAACTGCTAACACTGGGCATCCTTACACTCCATGGAAGCCAGAAGCACTTGGATGACAGAATGGAAGAAAAAGAGAATTCTATATCCAGTAGAAAATGAAAGTAAAATTAGCACATTTTCAGATACCAAATATGAAACAATCCATTGCAAGTAGACTTGACCAACAAAAATATTAACAGTAGCATTCAAGTCTGCATTTAAGGCAAGCATGAGTCAACACAAGAAAATAAAAAAATCCCAGAGAAAGATCTTAACCTCACTCCCCTAAATGGGTTTGTCATAGAAAAATGCTTTTGGTGACTCCTTCCTGTTTATTACATCTTCATGCTACCCAACCAAGCTTCTACTTTATGCTTCATTCAGTGGTGTTTCCGAGGTGTATAAGGAGCAAATTGTACCTCTATTTTGACTTGAGAGCCTTACTATTTGAAAACATAACAATTTCTCTAGAAATTCTCTTTCTGTAAGACAACTCATCCCACACTAAAGCGCTAACCTGCTGCTAACTTAGAGGTGGTGAAATGCATTCCCACTGGTAGATGGTCAGCTGCTCACGCTCCCCTATCGCTGAGATCCAGCCCATCTCCTGAGTTTGCAAGTTGCCTTTTTGTGACTACTCCTTCCCTTGAGAACTGACAGCGTGATTCTCAAGTCTATATAATACTATAAAATGTTCTTCATGTATTTTTTTAATTTATGAATTTCCTAACTCTTTAATAATTTGCAAACTAATCAAGGTCATGGTCATGACTTTTCCACAAATATAAATTTGTTGCTTCGGGAACAATTTAAAGGCATTAAGTGAAAACTTTTAGACTTATTTTCTATATAAGACAAATATGTTTGTGGTAGGGGATGTGGTACATTGTAGGTATATAAATACTAGAATTCTCTTTCCTCCTCACACATGGGCACTTTGGAAAAGCTTTTGAATGTTCAGCCGTATCAACCCAGAGAGCTGCAGATTTCCTCATGGCCAACTTTTCCTTTCTTTCTGACAAAATATTTTAAAATCAGATAGTCTCACATGAAAATATTTGGAAATAATTGAGATATTCTACAAATTTTAACACTGTTCTTTGCACAACAAATAACTATCTTTTTTGGTTCGTGTTACCATTTTAGGGGTACCTACTCCTTTTATGCCAGAAAACACTCCACATATCCTGACTCCTGTCGGAAGCTCTGACAACTAGACAACTTTTTAGTTGTATCAAATATACACTTTCATAAGCAATTCAATACTCGCTAGAGGACAAGCAGAAGGTATTGAAAAACTGAAAAATAAATGGGGAAAACATGTACACAAACACGAGTATTCACCCAAATTGAATCGTATGAGGTTGCTACATGCTTCAACAGTGGCCCAGGAGCTTGGTGGCTCAGAGATGTCTTTGGAGGTGAACACCCTGCTTTGAATCCCAGTACCACGATTTGGTAGCTGGGTAGTATTGGAAAGATTTTTCCAGTTATTGAGACATGGTTTCTTTTCAAAATGAATATGACATTATTTTTTATAAAAATGAAACTGAATCAAAACTTCTCTTATAAAGGTTCATTTCTGAGATTTCTCTCAGGCTGGGAATTAGCACCGAAGGCTCTGACTTCTGACATGGAAATTTATATTCCACTGCTGTTTCACCTCCATCATCTCCTGTGTATCACCTGGTTCCTAGTCTCTGCTGTTTTCTTGCACAAGTTTCATGGGGTGGGAAGATTCTGAAACTTCTCATTTCCAAGCCCATAATGAGCAACTGAACATTTTCAACATTCTGTGGTAACCAAATCCACCCCCACTGTTTTTTATATAGGGAACCTGAACTGTGCCGTGTGGGCAGTGCCTCGCTGAGCTGTGCATGCAGTTTGATGCTAAATAGGTCTAGATGGTTTCATGTCCAATTAGCCATGACTGTTAAAGAATTTTTTTAAAAAGAGGATAATCAAATTTCATGCCTCCCTGGGTAGATCAGTGACTGTAGCACTGCAGCTGACCTCCTTTTCAAAGGCAGCTAAGAGCTTTGTGCAATTCACTGACCACCTATGTGGATAGTTTTACCTTTGTTGAATCAATAATGTGCAAAAACTTCCTGGATTCCAAAATCAAGCAGCTGAAGTCGATGCTAAGAGGCAACCAACCTTCACATTTATAATATTCTTTCTTCTTGTTGTACTTTCATGTGCTCACCTTGGATCTTTCAATATACCTTGGTCACTTGTATTGGCCCAAATATTGAATATATAACTTATGGTGGGGAGCAGAGAAGTTTTTGAGAATGTATTTCTTAAAGTCTCAGTGGCCTCATAGAGAAAAGTATCTGATGTGTGTTGTGGGGGGCAGTATTTCTCATTTCAGTCCCTGGCTCACCTGCCTTAGGAGTAACTATTGTCATCAAAACAACACGACATAAACATGAGAAAAATGGCAAAGACAGTGAAAGAGAGATACAAATTAAAAGATGCAATGAAAGGAACAATTTGAATTCATACCAAATCCAGCTTCATCATCTGCAGAAGGGAGAGGTCAGCAAGCTACCTTTGTGACATGTGTGCCTGGTGATACTGTTGATCACAGACCATGAGCATTTCCAAGGAGTGTAGTCAACAAATGAGCAACTGAACTTATATGAGAGTTTGAGAACTGTTTGAAATTTAAGAAAAACTGTTGGAATCATTTCAGTAACAGGTCTTACCATGTTGGAGACATCCTGGGGACTTTGATGATACAGAGACAACATGTTAGGAGGGGTCACTGCATCCAAACCTTTTGCATGTAGCGAAGATTAAATACATCCAATATTATATGAAGTTTAATAGTGTCTAACTCAGATGATAACTATGACTAATTCAGTGATGATGATCTCATGGTGACCCAGATAAATCTGGAAGGTGGAGTGTGTGTTTGAGAAGATGTTAAAAGAACTTAAAATATAGCTGGAATTTTGAAAGAAGAAACAGAAGGAGGAATCTGGGTGTTCCACGTATAGAGAGACAACGTAGATAATTGCTGATACCATGTTCTTCAGGGATGATGGAGAAAGACAGAAATGAGTGAAAAACCACAAAGTTTTTATCATAAATTCTTTTCAATGCATTATAGAGACCTATGTCAATTGAAAGCTGTGGATTCAATTTATAGTATACCTAGCTAGAAATTGGCTGAGATATTTTACCTAGAAAGCCTCCCCTTTCAGTGTGACTCCTAATCTGGGCTTTCAGTGATGAGAAAATGAGCAATGTGGAATGAATTTCCGAGATAGCAACCAACATCTTCAGAAAGGGCAATCAAAATGGCAAAAAGGAAGGGGTGTCAAGGCGGGGTGCACCTACCTCCGCTTCCTGATCTGGGTGGGTGTCAGGGCGCTCTTTTCTGCTTCAGGAACTGGATGCCATCCTAGCAGAAACCTGTATGTGTAAAATGCCCAACCCACAAAGCATGCCAGAACGAAATCTTTGTGGGAATGGAAACTAGAAATCTCTGCATAGAAGCCATCATACAGGATCCCATGAACATGGATGAGTACAGTGGAAATATATTCTTAAACCACACTCTACCCCTTTTCCTACCTGTCATGAAAAGGAATTTCCCTCTGAGAGTTCATAGCTACTCCACTGGCACACTATGTGCTTTGGATTAGGCTAAACCCATCCCTGAGCCAAAGACAGTCTATGACCCACATCAACACAGTTCATTTCAGCTTGTTTCTCTTTTCTTCTGAATTTAATCCCACATGGAGGAGGAGGGCAGGTTCAGAAACAGAGGCATCAAAATAAAGAATGTGTCCAGAGACAGAGAAACCCCTTGAATACATGGACTGAATCTCCCGATTGAAGTCACAGAATAAGATAATATCCTGGGCTTTTTTACTTCTATTAAAAACATAGCCTCATATTGCTGACATTTAGTTGGTTAATTTTTTTGTATGTTTCGTATTATCCACTTGCTAAAATGTCCTTGTAAACTATTTTCAGTATTCAGAAACATTTTCTTCCTCTGAAGTTTATCAGGTATTTCTGCAATCTTGCTTCACTATCTAGGTAGATTTTAGTACAAAACACCATTTACTTTAGTTCTAAACTCTTTCAAGCTTTCTTGGATGCTTTTCTAGTGAATAAACATATGTACATAAAGAGAAAGAAAGCTGCCACTTACAGGGCATCTTTGTTAGCTCCCAAGGATAGCACAAAGATTGTTTTGAAAGTCTGGTTTCAGCATCTAATGCATAATGATGGTAAATCTGTGCTTCACCTGCCTGATTTTCTCAAACAGGTGTCCACTTATAAGACACTCTCATTCTTTTGTCCAAAAGCTTGATCTAGTGGTTATAGCAGAAAACTGAAATACAGTGCGACTTACTTACTGCAATATAAGAAACCATTCTTTCAAAAAGATGATAAGCAAATTAGCATTTTTTTCACCCTGCTTCCTTCCTTCCTTCCTTCCTTCCTTCCTTCCTTCCTTCCTTCCTTCCTTCTTTTCTTCCTTCCTTCTTTCCTTTTTTCCTCCCATCCTGTTTTTCTTTCTTCCTTCCTCTCTTCCTTCCATTCTTTTCTGACTTTCTACCTTGATTTCTTGAGAGTCTAATCCAAGTTAGATACCATTCCAAGTGCCAAGAAATGCCACTGAATATGGATGAGAAAGACGCTGCCATCTAATCTTCAGATTTTAATACGGAATGCTATGCGTTCCCCCGTGCACCCGTACATACATGCACAGGTAGCAAAAATGATGATTAAATGGCTTACAAAACATAAAGCAGAAGGATATAAAACAGCTTACCCATGATTGTAAAAGTAAAATGCATAAGTAATATTCAGTTTTTAAAGCATGACTACATAAGAAATCCAAGAGGAGTTCTGAATTATAGATCGGAGAGCTGAGACAGAGTCGGCCACTTAAAAACCTTAAGAAATGGATTCCATCAAAGCAAACAGGAATTGAGGGCATAAAGCAGGAATAAACGGGAGCTTTGTAAGGAAGAGAGACAAGGCAGGTATGGATGGGACATATTAGCTCAGCGAAAACCAGGTGAGTCACAGAAGTAGAAAACAAGCCATTTTAGGCCACAGCATGTACCTTGTCATGTTTTACCTCCATTATATTTTGTTGCTATTGAGTCACAGAAGCTAAGCAGTTACTTCCAGATAGAAAATCTACAATAAAGCAAAATTTAAAGCCTATCACCTATTTTTAATTTATTATACCAGTGTCTCAAAAGGAAGAAATGAAAATGAAAAAAAAATATAAAAATACCATAAACAAACAAATGCTGACATTCAAATCCCTCAGAATGTAGCAATGAAAAATTATACTGGGCCATAACCAATTACAAATTCAATGCTGGCTGAGTTCAATATTTGAATTATGAATCAGACAACTCTATTAAAGCAGAGATAATTTAAACCTTAAAATTAAATATTAATTTCCCTGAAGCAATACTCTTCAGTTCTCTTCTGGCTTTGGCATCTTCTCACATGACAGCCAGAGGGCGCAGTTAGATATTTCAGAAATATACCAAAGTTTTCTTATACTGAGTGACCTGACCTAGCCCCTTGGTCACCTTGGGATCTATTTCTGGACATTTCCTAGGCTCTGGAGAGGAGGGAAATATTTTGGTTGAATTTTCAATGTTGCATGGCTTTTTCTTTGTTTGATGATACCACTTTTTAACAAGAAGAAAAAGCAGCTTGCAGAAATTAAACGCAAAACCTATTCTAGACAAAAGTTATGATAGTGGAATGGAAAACAATGCTGAATACAAGGGAGGACAAACGCACTTCTGTATACACTGTATACTCAGATTCTCTACCCTTGATCACTATTTTTTTCTTTTTGTTCTGAAATTTTGTATCATTGAACACAGTAATTACTTTGTCTACTTGTCTCTACTGATACACTGTCAAGAGCTAATTTACTGTGTAGATGTATTGATGAAAGAAATTTTGCACTACAATAATCTGTCAGGAATTATGTGCATTGACTAGGATCTAGAATATCCTCCCAGAGTTTCAAATGTTCAGAGGTCGGGCTTTGGAGGGTGACAGATCCTGGGGATGCCATGGCTCAGTTGCTCTTAGGAGATGGGTCACTGAGAGTGGGAGCTGGAGAGAACATGATTTTCCCCAGATCCTCACTTCTCTGTCTTCTTTTCTTTCTGTGGACACAAGTAGCTTTTCTCTGCCAGGCCCCTCCACCATGACATTGCTGCATGTGAGTCTGTCAACCATGGACTAAAACCATGAGCCCAAATAAATCTCTTCTCCTTTAAACTGTGTGTGTTGTGTATTTTGTCCATGAACGAAGGAAGGTGGCTCAGTATTTTTAATATTTTCTAGATAAAGTGAAAGCAACTTTTAAGAAAAACAAACAGCTATACTAGTAAATTATTGTAAAGATCAAGTAAGACAGTGTATGTAGTATTCAGCCGTGAGTCTGTCCATTTTTGTCTCCCAGTGAAAAAAATCTTGAATCCTGGATTTTGCGATTAGAAGGTATCATATGAGGATTTTTAATCTCAAAAGAATCATTTCTAAAAATATTTTGAGAGCTTGGATAACTACTTTGATTGCTCATTTTATAGCTTCTGAATCAATTCAACAGGGATTTTTCTCTGTCAACAAATCAAAATCAAGACCACAGCTAACTCAGGAAGCATTCAGTGCTGGTGACTGAGCTTGTCTTACACAACAGTACTATGTATTGTTGCCATTTCTACTTTAGTCCAGATTCTGTAACTTCTTTGAATAACTCTAGGGTGTGATCTCTTTCCTGGAAATATATTTTGTCAGTTGTTTAATAACTGTGATGCTCTATTCCATTTTTCCTGTATTTCCAAGAATGCTGAGGGTGGAGCTACCCATGGGAAAGTGTTTCGACTTCCAACATTCAATCTAGGTCTCTCCTGCATGAACTCTAAAACAGTTACTGAACAAGCAACCAGACTTGATTAATCCGGCCTCAGTCACACTATGTTAACACTAAAAGGCTTATGTATGTTTTTCTGTGTCTAGAAAATCTTATTTCACTATTGGAAATCTGTTGAGAGTGACAAAGAATCATCCCTCTTATAAGTTTAATTTTATCTATGTTACCGCACCCTTATTAGTATGATTTATGACCAGCAGAATTTCAGAGCTAAAGAAGAAAGTTTTAATTTCATATGAGTGTCAGTGTTTTCACTTTGTTTGTAAGATTTGGAAAAGGACAATGAACCAATAAGGCAATGTGATATTTGTTTAAGGTAATTGTTTAGGAATTCTATTATATGTTTGTATGTCCATTTAAGGTAAAAGGATTCTGTTATGAAAAATGGGGATATTAATGATCTGAAAATCTGAGAGAAGCAAATCTAGAGAAAGAGGCAGGAGAGAGCTAGCTACTTCCATGAAAATACTTGTGTGTCAAATCAGAGATAAAAAAGAAATCATAAAGTAGACATTGCAAGTTAATAAATAATGTTTAGTTAGTGAAAATTGCACTTCTATAGCATATTTTCCCTGAGTTCCCCTATCCAATAATATTTCTAACTAAAACAAACTAGGACATACTCACTTTGAAAGGTTTGTTGTAAATGTTACGCTTTCGTCAAAAGTTTTCAAATTCTTTGACTTAGCTGAGTTAGAATATTGTATCATCCTACTTATAGAGATAAAAATCCACTTTTTTAAAAACTAATTACAAAGTTAAAGTTTAAATGTTGCATTTCTGTGAACGATAAAAAAGACATTTATTGTTTATTATTCCCCAAATTTCCCTGCTGATGGGTCCTTGCCTCTAATTTTTATATCGTGATTACTTTCCCATTCTTGAAAACCATGTCAACTGTGAATAGTTTCACTGTATGTGTCTGAAATCTAACTAAAAGTAGCCTAATTTTTAAAAAAAGAAACCCTACATAGTACAAAGCACAGGATATACATTACAAACAATGTATGCATATGTATGTGTGTGTAAACATTTGTGCATATGCATATGTACAATATACACATATGGTTGTCATAACGTGTACAGCTCATGTGCAACAGAGCTGGAAATCAATATCCTGAATCTAGACTTCTAGGCCACTTTGCTTTGAAATGCATCTCATTTAAAAGAGCCACAATTCCTTCACTGACCTTATCCTTCACCACAGAAAAGTGTATTTAGAAAATTATTCCAAAAGAAACACAAAAAAGGAGGGCCAGGGAGAGGTAAGGAGGACACACGTTAGCTGCAAGGAGTACCAAGTGACCCAGGTGACGTTCCTCTTCCCCATACTCAGCTGAACTCCTGACACAGTTCTTTATGACAATGGGTCCGTGGAATCCCTTTCCCTACAGGCTTTCCTTTAATTTTTTTATCAGTTCCTTGCAGGGCGTGAGGACAGCAAACACCCTACTGTTTGGACGGTGCCTAGATGCCCCCTCGGAGTCTCATATGGTCATAGCTGGGGCTGTTTCCAGAGGTGGCTGAATCTAGAGTGTGTGACTGATTCATGGTGCAATGTTAGGATTAAGGGTGCTAGGACCGAGGGTGGTGATCAATCCACTGATTGGATTAGGGCTCCCCAATCTCAGGAGCCTGGATATAACATAAGGGACAGCAAGATGCTGTGGAGGTCCCTTGTTGCTTTTGAAATCTTGTGGGTGCCATGAACTGTTCTCTGCACTGCTTCTCTACCAAGGCCTCCTACCTTGGAGCCAGCTGAATATGGATTAAAACCTCTAAAAACTGTGAGCTAAACATTTTCCTCGTTAACTTTGGAGATTGGGTATTTTGTCTCAGCAATGAGAGAAAAGTAACTAAGACATATCTCTTTCTTTACAGGGTTAAAAGAAATGATTTTATATAATATATTGCACTATTACACATGATAATATTTAGAGATTTATGAAATGCAAGATTCAGCTTTTAAGTGCCACTTGATAAAAGGTGACAGAGTCCATTTAATGGGTATTTTTGCTGTGTGACAAGAGAGAGGCATTTTGGCCAACTTTTAGGGCTTGGCTCAACCTTATCTCCAGCCTGTATCTAGTCCTTCATATCTGAGGATATTTCCAACAGCACATCTTCAACAGAAGATTCTCTGTGAGTAATTTTCTCTCCATGGGAGATCCTACTGCCCAGAACTGAATGTGTGCTGTCCATCTAGTTTGTGTTGACATTAAACCCAAATGAAAGCTAACTGGTAAGGATTTGAGATAAACTCTGGGGCCAGGAAGCATGCTAAGATTAATTAGGCTGACCACAATTAGATTCTTTCTTATAGACCTCACACCACTAAGCAGTGATGGCCAACCAAACTCTAATTAAACTTTTGACACGTTATTTTGCAATTTCTTTGATGTGTGTCAGTAGAGAACTGTGTGAAAAAATCAGAACTATATGGAAGTATAACTGGCCATGATTTAGAGATTCCTATGGGCCTTTCATAATTTATTATTTGTTTAAATTTTAAATCCAAGCTAAAATGATTACATAAGGTCCCAACCAGCACTCTTTCATAAAGTCAGTGAGCAAGAGAACAATATATATTGAATGAATTATTCCTTTCCAGCCTCCAGCATTGCACCAACACCGGTGTCTTTTTGGCTCATAGAATGAGCTGGCAGAATGCCACAATTTTTCCTCATGTTGACCATAAATTGTCCATAATAGGTAAAAATCTAGGAAATTCAGATGACCTTGGTAAGCTCCTTTTAGTGCTTTGATACATTCAGTAAAGGTCACCATTGTAAAAAAATCCTGATCGTGTGTGGGCACCTTCAAAGTCACAGCTGTGCAGAGCGGTGGAGATGGAGAGATCCCGCAGCAAGCACACAGCCATCAGCACTTAGAGGACCCGCTAACCCAACAAAGCCCACAGGTAACTATTCAAACTAACTGCTGGCAGCAGAACTAAAGACCATTTTAAGGTGAATATAGTTTCACACGATGCCATGAAAATCGGTTGAAAATGAAGTATGTCATTAACATCATTCTGCCTAGGGAAATGTTTTATAGCTTTTATCTAAGAAATTTTAAGAACTTCAAAACAAAATAGAAGCCTCTTGAGGGGTGCTAGAGAGAGATGCTTGGCAATAAGGGCTCCACCGCTGAGCCTGAGCTACCCCCTCAGCCTTCCTTTTGTATTTTGTTGTTGCCTAGCCTGACCCTGAGCTCCAGGAATCAAATGCCCAAGTCTTCCCTGTAGTTAGAGCCTGCACTACCACACTCAGCTCCCAAGCGCCTTCTTAAATTTATGTAAACTATAAGGACATTAAGTATTGGAAATTGTCAAGATTATCCAAATGCAAGTTTGTTTTTGTTTTTTTTGACATAGGTTGGTCCTGAACTCACCATGTAGCCAGGCTGTCCTGAAACTTGTAACAGTCCTCTGGCCTCAGTCTCCCAAGTGCTGGGATTATAAGAGTGTACCACCATGCCCTGGAATGAATGCTGAACATGTTAGAGCTCTTAAATCCATTTAAAACATTAAATGTATGAAGTAGTTCATTTGGACAAAAAGATCTTTAAGGAATCCTGCATCACTTAAAATTTGCTTGTTTGGTTTTTTAAGCTTTTTACCACCCTTATTCACACATTCAGAAGCTTCAAACCACATGAAAATAAAGGCGTGTATTTTGAGGAAAAAAAAACAAAAAAACTAACTGCTGCCTGGAAAAGGCCGTATGTCACCGTGACCAGCAAGGAGGGTAACTGAGGTGAGGAAATAGGAGGAAGATCTGTGTGCAGGCTTAGAGTAACACAAACTTATAACTGTCATTTGCTGCTTTTTGTCTGCTTAATGTTTGTCTTCAGTTCTTAGGGTATTACCTTCATAATTTTACTTGTTGAACAATTATGTTGAGTTCTAAGATCACGCTGTTAAGACAGAGAGACCTCGGAGACCTCGATCTTGGTCTATATGTTTCTGATAGATTTAGAAATCAGCAAGGTGTGGCCATGCAGCTGAGGGCTCTGTTTTTGAAAGAAGCCAACACATGGACACACATATGTGACAGAGATCTGAGAGACAAAGAGGGAGCAATTACTAATAGACTTGCCTCAGTACCTGCCAATGTTTCTCGTGTGTGTGTGTGTGTGTGTGTGTGTGTGTGTATGCAAATAAGTAAATGTGTTTGCTTAAAATAAGCTTGAGTTAAGTTTCTGTTGCTGATACTCCTCAGGATAACAGTGAACTATGGAAATAATTAAGTGTCTGTGTTTTTCAATTTCTCTTCAAACAAACCCAATCAAAACCTTGTTTATGAGCTAGTTTATTTAAGAAACATCCTCAAGGAGTAAGATATGGGTAGCAGTTAGTAACAGGAAAATAGCAGTGGACAGTCTAAAATTATGTCACCAACTTTATGGCTACTGTGGACCACTGGTGACTGATGCTGCTGAGGACATCTGTAGCATGGAGGAAGAGAGGAGCTACGCATAAATCAGATGTGATATGATAAGGAAATCATGAAAACAAGAGGAACACAATAGCTGATGATCCCAAATAATTCTGAGTTTAAAGATTAGGTCCACTGGGGGCAAAACCACAATACTAGTCCTTACCTTAACTGTGATATGTCCCGAGAATCTTTCAGTGGTAGATTTGTGTAATTTTAACTTTTCCAATTAACCTTATGGTGTAAGTATTCAAATTATATAGAGAGGCAGAAAGTGATTTCCCATTATTTTTTGAATATTAGTTTAATCGGATTCAGTAAGGGTGATCTGCTGACTCCCATCACAGCGGGACGTGGCCTGCCTACACTGCGTGCACTGCCTCAGTTCTTCGGGCAGATCTTCCTGATTCGCACGAATCAGTGGTTACAGAAAGAAGGGAGAATGTGCGATTATCTGTGATACTATTTCTCATTGCAGTAGTGGACAATGAACTATGGGAAGGATACTACATTCAGTCCACTGATAATACTTAGGAAACTGTTTTACATGAATCTCTGTGGTCATGCAATCATCAGAATTCTCCAGCGCTGGATGATAAAACATAAAGGATAAGCAGACATGTAATTTACTCACCATTCTTGAAAAAGGAGTGTGAGAAAAATTGTCCCAGGACTCTAAAGGGGAGGAAATTGCAGCATAGGTGTTTTCATAAATGTGTCAGTTACGGGGGGAGGGTGTCAACTGCCCTCCACTCCCAGAGTGCATTTCCAGATTGTGCATACCTGAGTGCTGAGCATCATCTGAAGCCACCCTACACCTTGACACTGCAAAAGATACGGGGCGAAGAGTGCCGTGTGCATCATGCCGAGCTTGGGGAAAGATGCTACCAGGTTGCAGCAGCAAAATGCCAGTGACAAGAGTGACTAACATAACAGCAGACATGATACAAAGAGATGTCCTCTAAAGATACCCCGCCACCCACTTTTTATGACACTATGCGCTGTAGCAGCAGGTGCTGATGACTCATCACATGACACTAGGTTTTATCAATAGGAGGGTGTGGAACTCCTGCCGTGACATTTTAAGAATTGTGTTCTCTGGATCCATGGCCTAACCATTTGTTACAAATCCGGATTTAATCTTTCAGCAGTAAATCACGCCAGTCAAGCTTAGCGCGGCTGCTATCTCAATGAGAATGTCAATGGAATAAAAATTAACAATGCAGCATGCTAACAGAATCTTAGTACTCTAGCCTTCCTTCTCAACATGATTTCCTGATCCATATTTATTCTTCTATTTTATGCAAAAATTGGTGTTTCCAATATGTGTTTGAGAATCACACTGATGGCAATGAGACAGAAGAGATGGGTGTTAATAAATCAAGGTGCTTCAGAATGGGTTATAAAATGGCACCTCTTTGTTGCTCATGCTGTATTGATGAGCTTGCAATGTTTCAATCCTCTTTAATTTACGATGAAATAGTTTCTTTCTTTCAGCAGCAGTGGATATAATTTGCTTATCTATCATTAGAATGGTTTAGTACCTTCATTAATCCACGTCATAAAGCATAGAGTGGTTTTACACCTGCTCACTTAGCTCACCATGCCTGTTCCAGAGAAGGAAGCAGGATTTTCTCCTCATTCCAGAGGAAGACTGAGGCCAAGAGCTTCAGGATCCCTCACCATTACAGAGAGCAGACATGGGGAAGGGTTTCTATTGCCATTATTTCTTTATAATCATGAGCAAGGATGTTGTTAGGCTTCAGAGTAAATCACAACACTGTCCTGTTAGGAGTGTGACAGTGAAAATCAACATAATGACCCTGGAGAACGGAGACATAATGTTCTGAGCAATTCCAAGGGGAAGCCCGGGAGACGTTCCCATTATTCCTTAGTCTTTTCTCTGTGCAAAACTCTAATTTGCTGATCACATGGACCAGGTTTGAAAATAGCAGCTCAAGTCAGAGCTAAAGATTTTGAGCCATTTCTTCCAGAGGAGGTCTGCCTGTTATCTGATTCCTTTCATCTACGGAGAAGATGGCTCTTTTCCATCCCCTATACAGAAAACCGTTCTAATTCATATTGTACCAGAGAAAGGACAGAGGTATTCATAATACTGTGAGAGTAACTGATTCCGTTCCCAAGTTGCATGGGCTGCAGTGGAACTTTGTAATTTCAGTGATTTTCTAAAATTGCGGTGGGATAAAGAACAGCTTGTACTATGAAGGGAAGGCCAGTCGCTGATGAGGTGGTGGTAGACTGGCCATACTTTAAAAACAGTGAGCTTCAGAGGATGCTGTGCTAACAGGAAGCCCGGTAATTTAGTTCCATCAACAAGTTATGAAATGATGGATTTTAGCTGCATCATGAAATGACATGGAACCTAGTAGCTAGAATACAGGACTAAGAACTTAAGAATAAGGAAGGAGGAGAAATAACAAAAGGAGGGAACATAACTATGATGTGAATAAAAGGTATGTAGTACTCTTGCCTGCCAGCTGAAGAAAACGTTATTGATATTACCAAAAATCTTTCATGTAGAGTACTAAAAATATCTCAAAGCTTGGTCTCAACCTTTCAAAGAGAAACTTACATGTAACATTTATCCAATGATCCTTATCAGGTTTTATCGCACGTGCACATACACACAAATATGTCATAAGGGTGGGGAATATTAAAAGTGGGTTTAAAAACAAGCATTTTCATAATCTATTGACTTGGAATCTTTACTATCAGCTTTTTAGGGTGTCTAATTCTCATTATTGTACATTGCTATGCAGGTATGCACTTCTATGATTTACACAATTATTTCACTTACTTTTTTTTTATCCTTGCAAAAATCACATGAGATACAGTGAAGAAATATTAATTCTAATCTAGGATGTAAAAGTAAGAATGATAAACAAAACAATGGGCAAAAAACAAAACCACAAAAAATAAACAGAGCAGCTAATATCAGCTCAAGACTTTTTATTTAATGGTGCAGCTGAAATGAAGCTCCTTATAAGTTACCATTAAGATTCACCTAACCAAGAGCAATACAAGACTCATTTGACCACAGCTAAGAAAGATCTTCCTAGTGTTCCTAAGATCTTACTGGAGTAGCTAAAATCTGCTTCATCTAATCCAGAAATTATGTCCCCACACATAATATCTTAAGACATCATTTCAGTAAGCAAGAAAATTGCAGTTCTATTTTACAGGAAAAAGTGCCTTTCTGGCATGTATTGAAACAAGACATTTGAATACATTTGACTATCTGACTGCTCTAATCCTTGCAGGGATAATTAACTGAGCACAGAGGGCCAGGGATATAGCTCAGTGGCACAATGCCTGCCTGCCACACATGAGGTCCTGAGTTTGATTCCTGCTACCAAAATGCGGCGCCCTTTTCTGTCCATGCCGC
>PVLA01006206.1:0-128732 GCA_004027455.1 Hydrochoerus hydrochaeris | reverse complement strand
TTTAAAGGAGATAGAGACTTCCATAACCGCTCTACAGGAGTCCCTTACCTCCTTATCTGAAGTGGTTTTACAAAACAGACGAGGGTTAGATCTTTTGTTTTTAAAGGAAGGAGGACTATGTGTTGCCCTCAAGGAAGAATGCTGCTTCTACGCTGACCATTCAGGTGTCATTAAGGATTCCATGACTAAATTAAGAGACTGCCTAAATAGCAGAGAAAGAGACTACCTCAGAGAAACCTCCCTCTCTTCCATGTGGGGAGGCCTTTTTCCTTACATTGCCCCTTATTAGGCCCACTAGCCTAACTGTTGGCCCCTGCATTTTCCAAAGGATCATGACACTCCTTAAAAATAGGCTTGACGCATTCATGGCCAAGCCCATTCAGGTACATTATCATCAATTGGAGATGGCAGATCAAGAAACTTGGAGGGAAACAATCCCTACAAATGGCCCATATAATGATGTGTGAGCCAACTGCCCTGAGACACTGGACAGGCAGCCAGAGATGGGCAACTAGGACACATACGTTACGCCACCAGCCACCTAAGACAGGCACAGGACCAATTGCTGTCCTGTAGGCCCATGACGGGTAAGGCCTGGTTGGGTTCATATGAAGAGTCCTTGACCCAAGACAGGCGCTGTCCTCACAGGGCCTGCCATACTCCTATAAAGTGATAAGGGAGGAGATGTAGGGAGCGGCATGATAGCTTCACAGCTGCCGTTCCATCTCTCCCTCCTGTGGGCATCCGGTGTGTCGGCCTACATTTCCCAGGATCCTCTCGCCCCACCCAGGAAATGACGGCGACCTATCCGTAACTTCCCGCCTCCACTTCTTTATAAGCCAGGAACATTTTTCAATAAACGAGGCTTGATTGGAAACCTTCAACTTGTCTCCATCTCTCTCTCTTTACCCAGCCCCCCACCCCGTTTTCCTTCCTCCAGGGGAAAACTCACGGATTGATCCGCAGGCCGGATCAATTATTCAAATATTTGTTGTGTGCTTCATTTTCAATATCTCTTTTACTATTCTTCAAACTTTGTAAAGGAGATGTTTTCCTGTTTTACAAGACAGCCCTGAGGCTTGAGTAGCATGACCACATTCATACTGATATAAGAGAAATGTAGCTCCCAACCTGTTAGATACCAAATATACTGAGTTCATGGTCCCATCACATTGAGGAAAGAAGTTGCAAACCAAAGGAAGAAGTTAGGAATAAGGAAAGAATAGCTCCTGGATATCCAGGAGGGTTCTCAAATGGGGTAGACACAGAGGCCCTTTGTCAGGGATAATTTATACAGCAAAGTAGGTACAGCATGGGTCAAACTACAATCAATCTCTAGGTTTACAAGCATAGCTGCTTAGCTAATATTGATCCTATAGGGAAACAAGTCAGGTAGCAAGGGCACATGGAAAGAACAAAAGAATTTTGGGGAATAGGTGGATCCCAATGCTCTGGTCACTATGTGAGCAACTGATGTCTATCTGAACTTCCTGGACCAGGTGGTTCTACTTACAATATAATGTCAAGCTATTATTTATCTCTGATGGAGGCATGTAGGGCTGGTTACTACATCTTCATCTTGAGGTCTGGCATTTTGAGATGTGCAGATGTTTTTCTAATGTCTTTATTTTTCATTGACTTCCTTGAGTGCAATCTCTTTCTAACTGTATATTAATTATTACCTAACTTAGCTGCCTATCATAATACAAGCATGAAATTAGAGAACTCTGTGTTAGCCTGACTCTAAAATATACACCCAGTTCAAAGTTCTGGGTGTTTTTAAATAGAAATAAATCAGGCATATTTGAATCTCTTCCTTATAGTTTCTAGAAATCAAATTATTAAATACCACTGAAGTTCAGATATACTGAATGCTTTATTTCTCCTCATATAAGACAGATTTTACTTCACTACAGTCTTTGCATTTCAGTAACAACCACAGAAAAGAAGTTGATGATGCTGACAATGATTGAAAGCCACAATGACACAACCAGGATCAATGACAAGGACCACGGAAGATAAAATAACAATCAACTAAGAACCTTGCCTTGGATTGGCCTTGATTTATACATGTTACTGTAAGAAACCCATCTATTGGACAAAAACCAGTATGTTGTGCTAAAGTTCTAAGGTGCAGAGACAGTGATTGTCAAGGCTCTTATCAGCTCCTAATAGGAAGAGGGCTTATCACACTCCCCTTCAAGATAAGCAACTCAATCCAGCCAAGAGCTGTCTAGGAAGGGTTTGTTTATGTGGGAATATGCTCTTTGTAGCACAGTTTCTGCATTACTGCTCTCTAGATCAAGAAATCACTTCAGAGAAGACAAGAAAGCATTTCATTTTTCTTTTTGACATTGAGTCAAGGATTCAACTGAGTCTGTAAAGTCAACTGCAGAGCACTTCCTCCAAGTTCTTCTTCTTCTTCTTCTTCTTCTTCTTCTTCTTCTTCTTCTTCTTCTTCTTCTTCTTCTTCTTCTTCTTCTTCTTCTTCTTCTCCTTCTTCTTCTTTTTAATCTCCCTTAGCCCTGTCTTCCTCTGCTGGGGTACTTGGCTCTCTTCTTACTTTTGTGGCACTTACTGTATTCTACTTCAAATGTCCTCTTACATTCATCTGTAACCAAGACTATGAGTGTCTATTGTGGTTACAGAATGTGACAGACGAGTAATTTAAGAAAAAGAGAAGTTTTTTTGGTTCATGGCCAAGGAGCCTGAAATTCAAGTGCATGGTGGTACCATTTGCTTGGCATCTGGTGAGTACCTCCTTGTTACACCATAACATCCTAGGTGGCATCACAGAGTGAAAGGACAAAGGAATACACAAGATAGAGTCTGCTTGTGACAAAATCACTCCTGTGAGAACTAATGCACCCTGTAAGACACTGACCTGAGGATATTTCCCCAGACAAACTAGTGAAGGTTTTTTTTTCCATTGTGTGCAAACACACATGTACCTCTAGCAAAGCAGGAGCTGATGAGGGCCTGAAGTGAGGGACTTGCACATAGCAGAGGTTGGAGTGGAACCCCTGATATCAGCTGGTGGTGTTGGTATTCTGGAGTTCTGAAGTCCCAACTCAGAGCTTTATGTAATACGTGTATGTGTTAGTCAGCTTTCAGTCCCTTTAATGAATGCCTTAGGTAATCAGCCCATAAAAAGAAAAGGTTTATTTTTACTCGTGACTTCAGAGATTTCAGTTTATGATCCGTTTTAGGTCTGTGGTGAGCAGCACATAGTTGCTAGAGCACATGGTGGAGTTAAACTGCTTGCCTCATGATGGGGAAGTGAAAGAGAGGAGGAGGAGTTGAGGTCCACATCCTCTGTGAGGTCACCTACAGATCTCTCACTGGGTCCCACCTTCTGAAGGTTCCACTGCATCCCTACTGTCCAACTCTGGGGACCAAGCCTTTCACACATGGGCCTAGGAGAACAAGGCCTTTAAAATCCAAACTATAGCAAAGGGCACATGCTTCATCAACTTGTAGCATTAAATGACTGAAAACAGTGTTAATATCATCATCACTGACACTGTCATTCCTTTACTTCTACTGTAGTTTCAATGAATAATATGAAGATGATTTTAGGGAGGGAGTATTATGATTTCTATCTAGATGTCCCTCTAAAGCCTCCTGGAATCACAGACAGGTCCTTTGGAAGGTGATGGCATTACAGGGGTTTATAACTGACTTGCTCTTAGGAGGCAGGGCCTGGCTGGAAGAGGGAATTCTGTGAGCATGACCAGGAAACTGTATCTCCCTTTCTGACTCCTCCTTTGATGCTCTGCTTCCTGTCCACCATGCTGTGCGCAGCTGTCCTCCGCTGTGTCCCTCTGCCATGCCATCCCGCCTGAGCTAGCTGACTGTGGGGTGAACTGTGAGGCAGAGTAAACCTCTCCTTCCTTAAATTGTAGGTGTCAGGTACTTGTCCCAGCAACAAGAAAGTTACTAATACAGGAAGGGCAATAAAAATACCAGTTAAGAGTCTACTGTGATACTCCGGATAAGAGCTGGTAAGACTCCAAGGAAATAGCAGGAGAAATGGTAAGGAAGAGGCTGATATGAGAGAAAAAAATCAACTTTGACTAATGAATGTATACAAAGCAGAGAAGATGGCTTTCACATTCCTGGTTTAGATGTCTAAGGAAAATAGTATATGAAAATGAAGAGAAAATAAGTGTTTTTAAAATTCTTGTTTGCTTTAATCTTAACAATAACAATAGCTACATGTTATGTGGATCTCATCTATGCCATGAACTGGTCTCAGTGCTTCACATACAGTAACACATTTACTGTACCTAATAACCACCTGGAATAGGAAATATTATACTATTCCAATTCCTCAGGTGCAGAAATCAAAGCCCTGAAAAGTTAAGTAATTTGCTTAACATTTCACAGCCAGGAGAGGGCACAATGGTGTTTGAATACAGAGTTTAAATGACCAGAAACCCTGCCCTTTCTGTTTACACCACTCTGGCTCCACATGCATGCCAGGAGATCTCCATTGTATCCGTGGGGAGCAGCAGGTAATGTGGCCCCAATTTTATCTACAGCCACATGCTATCAGTGGTGGACTGGAACAAAATCATGGAAGTAGGCAGAAACACAGTCTAAGAAATTTGGGGAACTAAAGAGGAGCAACACCATGGTAGAGGGACACAGTGGAGGACAGCTGCTCACAGCACGGTGGACAGGGGATCTGGAGCAATGAGCTGACTTATTGTCACTCTTACTAATATTATTTGCATGGAAAGGGATTGAGGGCATTTTGCATGCAAGGCAAGTGCTTTATCCCTGAGCCACATCTCCAGCATGAGCTCGTAATTATTGTTACCCATAAACGAGTTGCAGAAGTCCTATTTGCATTAAATGATTGTATTAATTATTACTCAATTTCTCCAAATTGATTTCATTAGTTCTGTACAGAGACAACCTCAAACTACAAATGATTAACGTATCACAGATTCCTCTTTTTCTTCATGCTTTACTCTTAGAGTTTGTGAATCTTGGTATTTAGTTTGTGGATCTTGGTTTATAAACTGATACAGTACCCATTTCCTCAAACAACACATAATATAAGGTAATCCTAGAGCTTTAATGGTTAGGAAGTAAATCTAGAATCTAATTCCTTTGTTTATTTTTTTCCTTGCTGTTGTTGAACGAATGAATGAACCTAGTCTAGCAGATTGTTTCCAAACAGGGTGCTACAAAGAACACTGGGAGAAGGGGTGAGCAGTGACATGATGAATTAGATGAAAGCCTGTTCTAGCACTTGACCACTATTTGCTGTCAGCTGGCCTACAGGAGAGGACCAGACATCAGCTTCCTGCCACCTATGGGGCAGGTCCCAACCTGTTCCACTGCCTGCTGCTGACTCCTGGATGCAGACTCTCACCTGAACATCTGCCCCTGCCTGCGAAGGCTCCTTCCCCACGTGAGCCTCCCGCCTCCAGACCGCCATGCCCACGGTCTGATCTGTGTCCCTTCCCCGCTGGAGCAGCTCATTGTTCCCCTTTCTAAATTAGTCCCCATATCTTTGTCCACTTAGAAAAACCAATAAACAAGTCCCATCTCTTGATCTAACTGGTCTTATTTTTTTGATTTGTTGGTTATGAATTAGTCATTTTTTCCTATCATTGTGGTAAGGAGTGATGATAATGACCTTCAATGTGTCTTTATCTTTTTTTTCCCTCCCCACCTTTCTTACAAGCAAATTTTGCTGCCAGGTTTTGGGAGCTCGTGGTGAGGTTAGACATGATCACAAGTTCTATGGAATCTTATCTGGATATCCCTCGCCATCTAGAGCTGCCTGTACAGCAAGCTGGCTAGGAGGTAACTGTGTAAAGAACACTGAACCTGACTGCTTTGGGCAGGTCTACCAGTTCTGGAGGGAGGAAAAGTATCAGACTGACAAAGCTGGGGAGTCTTGAGGGCATAAGAGGGTTTCACATGACAGCCCGGAGGATTCAGCCTAAATTTTTCACTGGGAGGGGATGAGGACAGACATTGTTAAAGTAGAATTAATTTTAAAAAATAGACAATAAAAATTCAGTGAGACATTTTAGGGGGGATAAAAATAAGAGACTATAAAAGAGTACTGGAAAAATTGTAAAACCTAAAAAATTTTAAATTTAGAAGTTCAGAACTGATCTCAAAAAGAGATCAGTTCCTGATTAAAATAAATTGCTTATCTGAAAGGCCAAGTAAAGAGAACAACCAAAAATGTAACACACATACAGAGAAGGAAGGTAGATCTGAAAGACATGGAAGACACAGGTGACATGAAATTCGAAAAAACAAGAGTAGAACATATAGAAGATAAGTCCTGATCAAATAATAATGTTTCCATGTTGTCTTTGTCTATTTTTAGTTGTAATTATAGAATTCTCCCAACTTGATAATTAACAAAGAGGTTTATTTGGTTTATAGTTCTAGAGATCTAGGAGCACATTGCACATTGCACATTTTGATTTATGGTATCATCACTTATTCTCCCACCACTGAATCCCTGTGGTTCACCTAAGCATATCTACTTGGCTTCTGGTGAGGCCTCCCAGAGAAGTGCAATTGGGCATGGGTGGAAGTGAGGGGACCAGGTCCACCTGGTCAGCTAGAAACTAATCCAGTTCCTCAAAAGGACGAGCTCACTTCCTTGAGAAAAAATTAGTAACTTTTAAGGACCTAATGACCTGTTAATGGCCCTGCTGTTTCATTGGCAATCATGAGTTTTGCTGGGGACAGATAGCACCAAATCATAGCACCTGTGCTGAAAACTTGCTTTTATTCAGATTAAAAGGGCTCAACTAATACCAGGAAGCTTTGATGACAAAGACATAGAAATCAGACTTATCCAAGTTAATCTGAAATCTAAGAATAAAGAAAAAGTTTCACAACAAAATGTATCAGAAACATGATACATAAAGATGAGGATGAGATGAAGACTAATGTCAGATCTCTTTACAACACTGAAAGCTACAAAGCAGAAAAGTCCACCTATAGAAGTTTGGAGAAAGGACATTATAATATCATTTAAATGTGAGGACAAAAGAAAACCATTACAAAACAGACCGGAGCTCACTCTTTTTAGGGACACACTTTTATGTATGTTACTGGAGAATTTATTCTAATCACATAAAATCTAAGGATCATCTAGATCTCAGGAGAGGAGAAAAGGAAGAACACAAGAAACATCAGTGAACAGTGTTCTTGTAAAACATATAATTAAGTCTGAAGGATGATAATAATGTGCCTGTGGACTGTAGCAGAAGTTAAGCTCTGACTCCCTAATAGAAGAGGCATACTGAATGTCTGTGTATGAAATAACAGACATACCCCCGGGCAGTAAGTGCTGGTTAATATTTACTGAATACTTAGGTTACGGTTTTAATTTTTAAGTCTCAACAAAATTTGTGGGAGGCTGTAGAAACCCCTTACCATGGTTGGACAGGTGATGTAGAAAACAGATTAGTAACAATTTTCATATGGGGAACATTAATATTTAAATGTATTACTATATAGCTGTGGCTCTGTGACTTAAAAAACAGGAGGACAACTGCTAGTAGAGAAAGAGAGCTAAAGAGATACATAAAAGAAGAAATTTTCTAATTTTAAGAGTTAAAATAGAAACTTTTTAAAAAGCCAAGCATTTCCAATATAGCAAATTAAGGAAAAAACAACAAAATGGATTATGAACATAAATCAACTGGAAAAATACAGCAAAATATGTTAAATCACAATAAAAACATGTTTTATTAAAAGACTAGCAACTTCAGAATATGTACTTATAAATTCTAGCTTTACCTTGTTTAAAAACAGATCCAAATAAAATAAAATGTAAAGAAAGATGGAAAATAATAGAATATATAAAGGTATAGAAAAATGAAAAGAAAGCAGCTATATCAATGTATCATCAGATAAAGAAAAATAGGAAAGTAATAAAACGTACAATCTACAAGAGAGAGCTAATATTAATAAAATACTATGTCTTCAAATAACACAGTAGTGAAATATATAAGGCAAAACAGATAAAAACTAAAAATGCAAGAAAAACCTTAAAAAATCAAAAATTCAAGTAGAAACTATAATATAGATTTTAATAAATAAAATCACTGAAACTGTGCATAGGGGTACACGCCTATAATCCTAGTAGTCAGGAGTCTGAGGCAGGAGGATCATTGTGAGTTTGAGGCCAGCCTGGTTGGGCTACATAGTGAGTTCAAGGCCAGTCTGCACCCACGTAGTGAGACTGTGTCTAAAAAAAAAAAACAAGCAAAGTAACAACAACAAAAAAAACCTAAGGGGAGGGGCCAGAAATCACTGAAGAATAAGTAAGGGCATAGATATTTCAAATAATACAATCAACAAACTTGTTCTAAAAATAGGTATGTAAGTAATTCTCTGCACTGTAGGCAAAATTACACAGTTTTTATTACAGTTATCAGATAGCTGTGGAAACAAATCATTTACCTGCCTACCAAACAATACAATTTATGAGATTTGAAAAGAACCTTTCTATTGGCTATATTTTCTGACTATAAAGCAATAAACTACAAGTAAAAATATTAATTACTTGTAGGTTAATTATCAGACTTCTAAATTGGTCAAACTTGAGTAGCACTCCAGGCACTTGGAAAATGCAAACACAGATGCTCTCTAGAGGAACAAACCATTAATTAAGGCTTTATGGGATGTTCATGCATAAAATCGTAACAAAAATGAATTCACAACAAAAATTCTCAAAGCACATAATCTTCATCTGATCGTACTGACCTGTGGACCACTCTTACCATCAGGCTCCTACCTGATTCTGGCTCAGATCTCTACTCTGGTAAGATGTTTGTGTGGAATTCCTATGGGGCACTAGGCTGAAGCATCAAAGCAAATAGGTTTTTATTTTAGAAGAGGCAGGGTTTTCCCTATGACTGGGTTGACTGGGTTAAATTCAGTTCAATAATCAAAATATTATATAGACAAATATGGCAGGAGCAGATGTTTTGTCCCTGCTATATTGTGGTGATATTTGGAGACCTGTGCGTCAGATTGGGTTTAGTTTGGTAGGGGACCTGTCAAGGTTTGTGTCTGGATAGCTCCACAAAGCCTCATGTGGACAGGCTTTTCAGTGGTGGCTGAACTTGATAGAGTTTGTGATTGGTTCATTGTTTGGGGGTGAGAGTATTATATACTGCCTCCGGTGCAATATGCGTGCGTGCAATAAAAGGGAGAGAAAGAGGCTTGCTCCCCTCCCTTCTGTCTTGTCGTTTTTGCTGTCTTTCACAGCCTGTTTGCCTTGGAGCCAGCCAATTATGGACTGAAACCTCCACAAAGTGTGAGCTAAATAAACCTTTCCTTTCTTAACTTTGGGTATTGGGTATTTTGTCTTAACAACAAGAAAAGTAACTAACACAGGTCCCTATAATGGGATTAGCGGTCCAGTTCTTCTATTGTTGAGTCCAGGAACTTCCTATGAGAAATAGGAAGAGCATTTTGTCTTGATTTTCCCACCATAATAATTCAAAGAAAACAATTTAACCAATGAAGTAATTTATTTGCTTTGCTTCTGTATTTACCCTATAAGGTTTTCCTTCAGGTCCTTGAACCACTTCCAGTTTGTAGCAGCCTGATTGATGAATCACAATGTGCCCAAGTAAACTGTTAAAAACTTTAATGTGCCAAAGGTTTATATCTTAACAGACCAGATCTAATTCTTCTTTACCTAATTCAAAGAGTCAGAATGATTCCCAGAGGAGAGTCTTAATTTGGGGGAAGTTTCAATTTTAAAAATATTTAAGATTATTTATTTAATCAGATTGCATTTGATTAATCAGGCTACAGTATACAAAGCTTTCCATAAACTGTCACACTTAATCTTCACAACAGGTTGGATAGTAACAATCTCAACATCACAGAAGAGAAAATTGAAGTTAAGTGATTTCCCCAAGCTTGCTTAGCTGGTCCATGAAAACAAATCTATCAGTCCAAAGCCTTTGATGGTAAAACCCCTGTTCTTTCTAGGGTTTAGAACACCAGGAAGAAAAAGGCTCCCTTATATGTACAATTATTTGCAGTATCTGATCTCATTATCTCCTGCATCTTGAATCAGTTGCCAGGCAACCAGTAGTGACCAAGAATCATGATTCTGTTTGAATCATAAGCACCATGTTGGCGTAGTTGCTTGTACTTAAGAAACCTGAGTTGCTAACAAGGACAACAGCATCAAACTAGTCAGTGATACACTGTTGGGAAGACTGTAGACCAGGTTTACTAATCCCATGACATGTACAGTGTAAAAATCCAGGCAGGAAAACCTATTCAGTGGTCAAACAATTCAACATGCTTGACTTCCAAGGAATCAGTAAAATCAAAGAAGCTCAAGTATATTAGTCCAACCTGCAACAGAAAAACGAGATGGCCTTATTGTGAAATACAAGCACAAGCTCAGCCAGCTGCAAGGCACCAAGATTTCAGGTGAATAGTGTATACTAAAAAAATTAAAGCTGTAATTGAAGTCATGGTTGTTACTTAAAATACCATGAAACCATTTGAAGCACATCAAAAGTTAATTGATTTCACCTGAAAATGCATTGCAACCTAATGAAAGAGTTGGACCATGAGTGAGTGCTGTGATCAACAAGAGAGAGATTTAACTTGGAAAGAAACGCAGGGAACCTAAGCGAAAATTTTAGAAACTGAAAGAAAGGCAGGGATGGCACCATTAAAGTAAATCAGGCTCATTTTCACCAACACAGGCCATTCTTGCCTCTGAGAACAGAACTGTTCCAAGGCCAAGTGATCCAGAGTTAAATACCGTGTGGAGGAGCTGGGGCAACTTGCTTTTACCATAAAAAACTTTTCACCATTGTTACTTCAAAAAATTGTTTTAAAAATGGGAATTTGAAGTAATTCCTCAAACAGAGATACTAGAATTTGCTCAAGAAGTACCTAAGAGTGCTAGAGAAGGAAAAAACAAACAAACAAACAAACCCGGCTATGCAGCACACCTCCATGTAAACTCACACCTGTCTTTCCGTGTGAGCAGAGCAAGCACAGAGGACAGGGTAACATGCTACAATGTAGCCAATCAGTGCTGCGTTCTAGGGCTGCTTGGCTGTATATTAAGATATGCTACTTTTCTTTCATTTAGAGGTTACTTGACTATAGCTTTTTCCCAGCTGTTCAACCTCAATCCCCAGTGTATTTCACAGCATCTCTGTAAAAAGCTCTACTTTTTACAAACACAAAGTAAATCTTTTACTTTTTAGTGCTGGTTATAAGTATTGAACTTAAATTTAAGAATTAGACTTATTTTTACCAGGTTATTTTGTGCTGTTGTTTTATTTCTACAATCCTGTGCTATATTTCTTCTATTTATCTTCTTTTGTACTTACTGTTTTCTCATTCTTCTTTTCCTCTTCTGTTTTGAAAGTTATTATATGTACTATATTGTAATGTAAATCAGTGTTTTTATGCTTGTTCCCAGAATACAAGAAACTCATGACACCATTTGCATCCTGTTTATGTGCTATTGCCAAGTAGTTTAGATCATGTTTTTATAGGTCTGTAAAATATTTGTTTTTGTTAGTACATGCTCACAATACACAGTGTTTTCATTCCCTGTATGGAGTTGGTTCATGTATCTAACACATCTTAATTCCTTTTTTCATCCTCTTTCCCTCCCTTCCCCCCTCCATTTCTTGATCCCCTTCCCATTTGAGGAAAATCTATCTCCCTACTTCCATTTTGTATCTTTTATTTTGTTTTTATTTATAATTTGGGTTTTTCATATAAGAGAAGCCATGCAATATTTAAGTTTGTGTGTCTGATTTATTTCACTTAATATTATGGCCTCAAGGTGCATCTATTTTTCTACAAATGACTTGTTTGTCTTTCTTTATGGCAGGAGTAGTGCTCCATTGTGTGTGAATAGCACATTTGCTTTATGCATTCATCTGTTGATTGACATATACACTACTTCCAAGATTTAGCTAATATGAGTTGTGCTGCTATAAATATGGATATGCATATATTCCTGTAATACGACATCTGTCTTTAACTTTTTGGGAAGGGTTATGGCTGGGTCAAATGGAATTTCTAGTGTTAGTTTTTGAGGAATCTTCATACTGGTTTTCATAGTAGTTGTGCTAGTTCAAATTCCTACCAACAATGCAGGTTTCTTTTTCTTCCTGTACCCTTGCTAGGATTTGTTTTTATTTGATTTTTTGATGATGGCCATTCTTTCTGGGGTAAGATGGAATCTCATGCTTCATTCATTAACATCCAGTTTGACCTACCACATTCGCCATTTGTTGTCTCATTGTTTCCCTCAGATTTGCCATCTTGGATCATTTTGTTCTGCCTGCAAAATATCCTTTAGAACTTTTCTTACTGAGATGTAGAGGTGACGAAATTTTCCACTTTGGATCATTTGAAAGAATCATTTTTCTCTTTCATTCCCAAGAGATACTGTAGCTGAAGTTTGACATCTACATTAGCATTTTTTTTCCTTCTCAGCTCATATCTCTTATTTTCAGGTTTTCATTGTGGTTATTACATGAGTATTGCCTTTCCTCCATATCCTCAACAACAGTTGTTATCATTTGTATTTTTGATGATAGCTGTTCTAACTGAAGTAGGGTGATATCTCATTATGGTTTTGACTTGCATTACTCTGATTAGTCATAGACAGTAGAAACATATGGCTAGGGTGATTAGAGGAAAAAGAATGGGGATATGTTGGTCAAAAGATACACATTACAGTTGAGAGAAATGAACTTCAAGCTGTGTATTGTATAGCAATGTGACTGTAAATGGTGACGTATTCGTGAAAACTCAAAAAATGGATGTTAAATCCTCTCACCATAAAAATGATAGCGTCATGCAGCTATGCTTTCATTAGCTACCTAAACCTAACCATTCTGCGATGTATAATTACTTCAGAACATCTTGTTTTACATGATAAAAACATATGATGCTACTTGTCAATTTTAAAAACCAAAAACAATAAAAGCTATACTGTGACTACTTCGAGATAATCTTCAGTGAAGCCTATGCCAAACACAGTCCCCATTAAACACAGCCATAAGGAATTTTCATTCCCTCTATGTTCTGCAAGCACTGGTACTTCTGTATGCATTAGTCAAAGGGACACTTTTAGTTGTTCCCTTGATCCTGAAAATTTCTCTTTAATGTGGGCATAAAGTCTTGCTAGCATTCCTTCTGCCATCTGCACTATCTTCAATCAGCACGCTGCGCTGTGTCTGTGGGAAGGGAAGTGAACTGTCTTTGGGTGATAAGAGCCACTTCCTGCTTAGAATCTGGGCTAAAACGTGTGTAGCTCACTCTGACCAATCCATGCTGAATTTATTCAAAGCTACCAGGGTGTCACTGAATGCTCTCAAGTTAGGAGGAAGCATCTTCCATTACAGAGGTTGTTTGGTATGTGTTTGTTCGCAGCTGTTCTTGCCACCGGATTTCATCATTCTAAAGTTCCTCTACTCAAGGATTGATTATAGTTTTACTTCCCCATAAAAGAAACCCACTGAAAATGTGTTGCTATAGAAATCTTTTGATTAGTAAAACAGCATTCAGTAAGTCCTTAAATATTAGTCGATTAGCAATACAGTGTAGCAAACAGATGTAAAGAGAAGTAGTGTTCTCGGGAACTTCTTTTTCAATGCCAGCAGAATCACATGCACAGATCTGTTTATAGCAGTGGTCCATAGTTCCTTCCCACACTCCATTCTGGGTTAATAGTGTCCTGAAGGAGTTGACAAATCATCTGGTTCAACAATTCCTTGAACAAAAAAAGACTTGCTGGGAAACACAGTAAACTTCAAAAGCTAAGCTGATGATCAGAGTGTGATCCATATGCAGAGGAACTTATAGTTTTGCATTTCCTTTTAGCAATAATTTGCTTCTACTCTATCTTTGGCTTGACCAGAGCATTCAGTACTTAGGTGTGGGGTGAGTGCAGGTGGTCTGATGCACATTTACAACCAAGCACACTTTTCCAAATGGCATTTCAATAAAGTTAGTTTTCTTTCATGGTGTATACTAGTGATTGAAATGTGAATATTATATGTCAGTGAGAGTTATAGATGCATTTGTGAATTGCTGATCATTTAACATCCTAATTCACACTTCACAATCAGAAGTGAACAGTCAGAAATAAAATGTAGGGTCTTATTATCTGCTCCACTGTCCCATTAACTAAAGAACCACCTTAATTTGATTTAACAAAATTATCCCTTAGGAATATGGTTCATAGTCAGGATAATGCAAATAAATCAGTGTATTCAAACTCTTCCTTTGAGGCAAAAGTGAAGAAACTTATTTCGATCAACTGTAGAACAGTGTTTGAAACTCATTCTACCTAATGAGACGAACAATCACAAATTGGTAACAAACCAATTTTACTACTTTGTTTATAAAGTCAATCAATGTTGAGCTTTCTGTGTGCACTACATTATGTGATACAATTTATGCATTCACTGACTACTATCCCATGCAAGCTAGGAACGGAGGATACACTAGTGAATGAGTAGAACCAATTTTTCAGCTCACAGTGGTGGTTACATACGTGTCTGATGATAAGGAACAAAACGAGAAGTGATTAAAGAGGGATAACAGCTGTACAAGTGAAGGGCGTGGGGTTACGGAATATCTGGCCAGGCTTCCGGAAGGAGGAAGCATGAAGCTGAAACCTGAAGGAAGAGAATGAGTCATTCAGATAAGGCAGAGGGGACAGTACACATTTTAGAGGCAGACCAGCATGAAGAGAAGGAGAGGAAAGAGCGGGAAGCTCGGGTCTGATGAATAAAAGAACAGATGTTCATTGAGCAGACTGTTTAGAGCTAGGATGAGATTGTTTTAGGATCCTTTCATATTTGAAGTCTAACTACATGTTCCCATGAATGGTGACCAGAGGTTCCCATGTAATACAAATGACTCAGGAAGTAGAGCATTGAAGGCCACTCTTAGGCAGGAAAGCAAAACTTTTGACCTTATCCCTCAGGTTTGAAAATTCAGGACTCTTGTGTTAATCACTTTTCTTGTCACTGAGACAAAATACCTGCCATCCACAACCTAAAGGGGACAGTTTTTCTTTTTGCAGTTTCATAAGTTTCAGTCCGTGTTCAGCAGACCTGAACACAGAATGACATGGTAGCCAGGAAGCAGAGGGGAGGAGCAGCTAGGGAGGGAGATAAACACTTCCACGTCATACCCACAGTGACCTGTCTAGAACCAGGGTCCAACACTTAACATTAGTTGTAGCATGTTTGTAATCTAGTCACCTTCCAAATACATGAAGCTTTTGGGAGAAAAATCTAGATCTAAACCATAACAGCTCTCCTCGATGGCAGGATGCTGTGGCCTGTAGGGGACACTTATCAGCAGGATCATTTACTGAGGGCTCTAAACTGAGTTCCTGGATCTTATGCTGCATGTCAAAAGGCTGCCTCTCACCCCCAGTGTATTTCCCCAGCTTCTTGCAGGCCTTAATCAAAACCTGGTGGAAATGGTAGGGTAACACTCAGCTGGGATGATGGCATAAGACTCTTGGTCTCTACTGAACCAGTATATGAAAGGAAAGCACACCTTATCTGAGGCCCGTGCAGTGGTGGCTGGGACAATCATGAGATGGGGGAACAAGCTAGAGAGACACCAGGCTTGGAGATACTATGACCAGAGTCAGCACTGGAAAAATGGGGGTTGGTGTCATCATTGGAGAATCTGAGGTCCTCACCGCTAGGACTTTTGTAGTATGGCTTTAGCGGAGAAGTGTGGTTGATAGCCACACATTTTGTACTCAGAGAGCTGAGTAAAATGAGAAGCTGATTTGCATGGTGAGAACATAAAATACAGTGTTGGAAGCCTGGATTTTGGAATCAAACAAATCTACTTTCATGCACTGGCTCCATCACTGTGTTAAATGGGGAAGGCGGAACATCTATTTAGTAATTTGATTATGAGCATGTGTCTAAATTTTACGGGACTCTTGCAACAAAGGGAAAGCTCTTATAAGCAAGATTTACCTTTTCTAAAGGCATTTTACAAAAGTCAATGTGAATATTCACATTGTTGACTAAGTCTGAAAAAAGAGAAGAGATGTTAGAAAAGGTCAGTAGATTCTTGCCTGGTTCACCAGCTGTGGTACAGCTGATAGTTTCTCAGGATGAGTCTTAATCCCTTTGAAGCTAATCAAAAAAACTGCCTTAAGCAGATTATCAGTAAAATCTGAATTTCTTTTCTAAAGGAGGCTAAAAATTTCATCACACAGGTGGGGTTCAGGACAACTTTTTTATATTAAAATCTCCTGGAGTTGTGATGACAAAATGGGATATGACCTGAAAGGTGCTTTAGTGCAGGATCTGTTCCACAGAAAGACCTTGATTAATGAATGTTCACTGTGGCCATTATTTTAGAAAGGCCTTCACTTCCATCCACTACTAACATTAAAGTCAAGGTATAGAAGGTCTTTTGCTAAGCAGACTTTCTTTGATATAATTTCTGACAGTTTTGGACATTCAAAAGCAAGTACTTTGAGGGCACAAAAAATTTACCATTAAAAACAAAGAACTGGCATAGGTGGGGGCACCTGCCTATAATCCCAGCTACTCAAGAGACTGAGGCAGGAGGATCCCACATTTAAGGTCAGCCTGGTCAATTTAACAAGACAGTCTGAAAATTTTTTTAAAAAGGTTTGAGGATTTAGCTCAGTGGTATAGTGGTGGAGGGCAGGTTTGCCTAATATGCATGAAGCCAAGTTCAATCCCAAGCATTCCCCCCACCCAAAAAAAAAAAAGAAGGAAAGAAATTTTAGGGTTGAAGACTGGAAGTTAGAAAGTGGAAAGGAAAGCGTGGGAGAAGCAAAAGGAGGAGAAAGCAGGATGCTTGAGCTCATGGGTTTATGTGGCCCTAGAGAATTTCCCACTGGGCAATGGCTGCTCAATACTGAGTACAATGGCATCGTTACATGTATGATTTGTTTGCATGTCCTAGATTTTTCTTAGACAACGATTTTCTTTTGTTACTATAAAACTTAAATAAAAGGCTATCTCACATGTCCCAAATTACAAGTACACGAGGATGTAGGGTACAGTCCTTGGAAAACTGCTGGTCTTTGAAGAGGTCACACTGTGATATGATAGATACTTTCTAGTGCAAATTGATAGAAAACTTGCTTAAAGCAAAGTTTCTTGGGAAGTGAGTGTTGTGAGTTCCCCATACATAGCTGATCTTAGATGAACAAGATTTTTAAAAACTCAGAATGGGAGAGGCATATTTGTTTGCTTGTATTAATAAAAATTAATTTAAAAATAAAATCAATAAAGAAATGATTAACATTGTAAAATGTCCCTAACTTTTTGACATACCAAATCTATTTCCTGGGTACCCTTTCAAGTATTTTCTCTACCTCTATAAATATATTTCTATTATACATAATTCATGCATATTTGATGTACAAATAAATATTACTCACATAATTTTATGATTTTTTGAGGTGTTTTTCTATGGCCACAAATGCAGCATAGTATTGGTATTTGATCTTGAAACTTATTTTCCTTTTTTTAAAAATTTTAAAATGAAAAAATAAAAATGATACAGAATTTCAAAACAAAATAGTAGAATAACAATAGTTAATATATTGTGTACTGTTATCTTCAAAGTAGTTATTCAAATTATAAGATATAGGCATGATAAAGATGATCAAATGATCAAACTGTGCAAGCACAGTTTTCTTGAGAAACTAACAGATTAGTAGTATAGTTATCTATCTTGCGTGTATATATATATACATTTATATACATATATGTATAAAATCTTTATATATATATATATTTATATATATATAAAATCTTTTCTCTACTTTCTTTCCTCCTTTCCCCTATCCCAGTTGTTCTTTTCCTTTGAGCAGTTTCTTTCACTTTCACAATATATGTTATACATTTTGGATTTTATTTACTCTCAGTGTTTTACTCTTGGGAGACAATACAATATTTTCACATGCAAGTTTGATTTATTTCACTTAAGAGTATGGTCTCAAATTGCATCCATTTATCTATAAAAGCCTCAAGTTTATCCTTCTTTATAACTGAGTAGTACTCCATTATATAAACATATCACATCTTTTTTATCCATTCTGTGTTGATAGGCATTTAGGTTGTTTCCAAAATCTATCTATTACAAATTGTGCTGCTATAAACATGGGTGCATGTATATCACTGTGCTATGATGTTTTCAATTGTTCTTGGAAAACGCCCAGAAAGGGAGTAGCTGGATTGAATGGGATCTCTAATCCTAGTTTTTTGTGGAAACTTCACACTGATTTTCACAGTGATTATAACAGTCTACACTCCCACTAACAGCTGAGAAGAGTTCCTTTTTCCCCACAGTCCAGCCACCATTTGTTATTGATTTCTGGATGATAGCCTTTCTTTCTGCAGTGAGATGCAATCTCAGTGTTGTTTTAATTTGCATTTCTTGAATGACTAGTGATGTTGAACATTTTTTCATATATTTACTTGCCATTTGTATTTCTTCATCTGATAAGTGCATATTCATCTGAGATGCCCATTTTCGGATTGAGCCTGAATTAGGGGGCATGTGATTTTTTTTTTCAATTCTTTATATGTTCTACATGTAAGTCCTTTGTCTGAGGGATAGTTGGCTAAAGTTTTTTCCCATTCTGTGGGTTTTCTTTTCACTCTGTTGATTATTTCTTTATTTTCTTAAAATTTTATTTAAAGAGAAAAAAAGCAAAACAGAAAAAGGGTAGAAATAATACATTTCTACCCTTTCAAAAAAAACAATAAGAATTCACTAGTTGATAAATTACATATTGTCCTCTTAGAAATAGTTGTTCCAGGTACAAAATTAAAGTATACGAAGTGGACATTCAAACAATGAGACTGCAAACAGATCTGTTCAATGATCCAACAAAAATTTACAGCTTGGGAGTCATGGTGCAGTAGGGAGGAGACAGCTACCGCCCTTTCTGCACAGGTACTTGGCCCACCACGCCTCTCACAGGGCATCCCAACATCCTTCCTGTCTCAGCCTCTTTGTCCTCACCACTCCCCTTCACACCCTGTGGCTGTTTCTACTTTATTCCCCCCCTCCTTTTTAAACACTTCATCTTAAAACCTAGGAATTTCTCATATTTAGTCTCATAGAAATGGAAGTGAACTATGAATGGAATCAGGCTCTTCCACCCTAACCTTGCAAGGTACATTTCATCTGGGGTTTAAACCACAGCCTTAGTGTGGGATGTTTTAAAATGACTGGTAACATTTTTCACTGTAATCAAGAACCAGACCAAAGATCGAAATATGTTCCAAAGATATGTTTGTATTCATTTACAGGAAAACAGGGTTTAAAAAAATTTTCTATTTAAATGGAGAAAAATAAAGCAAAACAGAAAAAAGGGTAGCAACAATGCAGAATTCCAAAGGAAAAAAAGAAAAAAAACCTAAAAAATCACTACTTCATAAATTACATACTGTCATCTTGGAAATATTATTCAAGTTACAAAATTGAAGTAGACATTCAAACAGTGAGACTGTAAACAGTTCTGCTGAATGATCTAACAAAAACTTAGTAATATGGTCATCTATCTTACTTAAACATATATGCAGTTATATCCCTTAGAGCACTTTCTTTTCCTCTCTATTTATTTTACAATAGCAATTACACATTTTGGGTTTTATTACTGCTGCATTTCTTATTAGTTTTTACACTAGAGACACAATGTGATATTTATAAATGTGATTCTTATTTATTTCACTAATAAGGATAGTTCCAAGTTGTCTACATTTGCCTATGAAGGCCTCAAGATCATCCTTTTTATAGCTGAGTAATATTCCATTGTATAAAAATACCACATCTTTTTCATCCACTCTGCGGTTGATGGACATCTTGGTTGTTTCCAAGATTTAGTTATTACAAATTGTGCTGCTATGGACATATATCACTGTGATATGACATTTTCAGTTTTTCTGGGAAAATACCCAGGAGGGGAATAGCTGGATTGAATGGATCTTCCAATCCTAGTCTTCTGAGAATTCTCCATATGGATTTCCATAATTGTTGCACCAGTCTACATTCCCACCAACAGTGGAGCAGTGTTCCTTTTTCCCTGCAGCCTCGCCAACATTTGTTATCAGTTGATTTCTTGGTAGCAGCTATTCTTTCTGGAGTGAGATGAAATCTCAATGTTGTTTCAATTTGTATTGCTCGAATGACCAGTGATGGTGAACATTTCTTCATGTATTTATTTGCCATTTGTATATCTTCATCTGAGAACTGTATGTTCATCTCAGATGCCCATTTTTGGAGAGGATTTTTGAACTTGGGGGCTTGATGTTTTTCAATTCTTTATATGTTCTGGATACAAGTCCTTTGAGGGGTTGATGGCTAAAATTCTTTCCCATTCTATGGGTTTTCTTTTCACTCTGTTGATGATTTCTTTTGAAGTGCAGAAACTTGTCAATAATATGAGATCCCAGTTGTTGATTCTTTGAAGTGTTTCCCATGCAGTTTTCATTTTGTTCATGAATTCTCTGCCTACCCATATGTCTCCAAGACTTCTGCCTACTTTGTCTTCCAGTAGATTTAGTGTTTCTGTTTTAATATTTAGGTCTTTGATCTATTTAGACTTTAGTTTTGTGCGTGATGAGAGGCATGGATCTAGTTTCAGTCTTCGGTATGTGGAGAGCCAATTTTTCCAACACTATTTAATAAAGAGGCTATCATCCTTTTCCAGAAAACATGTTTAGCCCCTTTTTCAAATATCTTTGTAGTTGTGCTTGCATCTTCTAATCTGTTCCATTGATCCTCAGGTCTATTTCTTTGCCAGTACCGTGCTGATTTTATCACTGTGGCTTTATAGTACAGTTTTAAGTCAGGACTTGAGATGCCTCCTGCCTTGCCTTTGTTGCCCAGAATTGCCTTTTTATTCGAGGTTTCTTCTCTTTCCCAGTGAATTTTAGGGGAGTTTTCTCTATCTGTGAGATATGTTAATGGTATTTTGATTGGGATTGCATTAAATCTGTGTAACAGTTTTGGGAGTATGGCCATTTTCACAATGTTGGTTCTTCCTAGCCAAGAGCAAGGAATATCCTTCCATTTTGTAATATCCTCTTCAATCTCCTTTTTTAGCATAGCATTTTTGTCTTTTACATTCTTAGTTAGGTTGATTACTAAGTCTTTCATTTTTTTAGATGCTATTGTGAAAGGCAATATTTCCATCATTTCTCTCTTGGTGAATTTTTTGTTTGTGTACAGGAATGCTATTTATTTTTGAGTGTTGACTTTGTATCCAGCTATGCTGCTGAATTTGTTTATTACTTCTAGTACTCTTTTAATGGAGTTTTTGGGGTCTTCCATCTAGAGTATCATGTCATCTATGAATAATGATAATTTAATTGCTTCCTTTCTATCTTTATTCTTTTTATTTCTCTCTCTTGTCTGATTGCCCTGGCTAGTGTTTCCAGAACTATATTGAACATGAGTGGTGATAGTGGACATCCTTGTCTTGTTCCTGATTTTAAAGTGAAAGCTTTCAGTTTTTGTCCATTTAGTATAATGTTGGCTGTTGGTTTGTCATAGATGGCCTTTATAAGGCTGAGGTAGACACCATGTATTCTGAGTTTCTGAAGGGTTTTTATCATGAACATGTGTTGGACTTTATCGAAAGCTTTTTCTGCATCTATTGAGATTACCATATGGTTTTTGTTTTTGGCTCTGTTGATGTGGTGTATTACATTTATTGATTTGCGTATGTTAAATCTTCCCTGCATTCCTGGAATGAATCCCACTTGGTCATGATATATAATCTTCTTGATGATTTGCTGCATTCTATTTGCCAGTATTTTATTGAGAATCTTTGCAGCAATATTCGTTAGTGAGATTGGTCTAGAGTTTACCTTTTTGGTTGGGTGTTTCTCTGGTTTTGGTATGAGAGTAATACTTGCCTCCAGGAATGATTTAGGGAGGATTGCTTCCTTTTCAATTTCATTGAAGAGTTTAAGGAATATTGGCATCAAATCTTCTCTAAATTTCTTGTAGAATTCAGCCATGAATCCATCAGGACCTGGACTTTTCTGTGTTGGTAAGTTTTTAATTACATTTTCAATTTCAATAGCTGATACTGGGTTATTCAAAATTGCCCAGTCTTCTTGGTTGAGCTTTGGTAGTTCATATGTTTCTAGAAATCTATCCATTTCCTCTGTGTTTTCCACTCCATGTGAGTAGAGATTTTCAAAGTAGGTATTCATGATCTTTTGAATTTCCATGGGATGTGTAATAATTTCTCCCTTTTCAGTCCATATAGCATGAATATGGGTTTTTTCTTTCTTTTTCTTGATAAGGTTAGTTAGGGGTTTATCAATTTTGTTTATTCTCTCAAAAAAACAGCTTTTTGATTCATTAATTCTTTGTATTTTTTTGTTTTTAGTTTTAATTTCATTGATTTCTGCTCTAATCTTTACAATTTTGTGTCTTCTATGAGCTTTGGGTTTAACTTTCTCTTCTGTTTCTAGAAGCTTGAGATGAAGCATTATATTGTTAATATGTGCTCATTCTGTTTTCTTGTTATGACAATTTATTACTATATATTTTCCTCTTAGGACTGCTTTCATTGCATCCTACATATTACAGTATGTTTTTTCCGCATTTTCATTGAATTGTAGGTATTGCTTTATTTCTTCTTTAATTTCATCTGTAGCCCACTGGTTGTTCAAAATGTTGTTATTTAATTTCCATGTATTTATGCAGGTTTTTCAATTTCTTTTGCCATTAATTTCCAGTTTCAGCACACTATGGTCAGATATTATGCATGGGATAGTTTCAATACCTTTGCAGTTACTCAAGAATGTTTTGTGGGATAATATATGATCTGTTTTGGAGAATGTCCCATGTGCAGCTGAGAAGAATGTGTATTCTGATGTGGTTGGGTGGAATGCTCTGTAAACATCTACTAAGTCCAATTGCTTGCAGGTATGATTCAGTTCTATTATTTCTTTGCTGACATTTTGTTTAGTTGATCTATCTCTTTGTGACAATGGGCTGTTAAGGTCCCCTGTTATAATTGTGTTCTTGTATATTTGGTTTTTCATGTCCATTGGTATCTGTCTTATATAGTAGAGGATCCTGTAGTTGGTGCATATATATTTATAATTGTTAGTTCTTCCTCTTGAATTTTTCCACTAACAAGCATGTAGTGACCTTCTTTATCTCTTTGAATCATTTTAGGTTTTAAGTTCATGTTGTCTGCAAATAGAATATTTACCCATGCTTTTTTCTGAGTTCCTGTTGCATGGAATATGGTTTTCTATCCTTTTACTCTTAATCTATGAGTTTCCTTTTGGGTCAGATGTGTTTCTTGTATACAGAATATTGTGGGATCCTGTTTCTTGATCCATTCTCTCAACCTATTTCTTTTGATAGGTGAATTGAGACCATTTACATTTATGGATATTACTGATATGTACTGGCTCTACTTTGCCATGTTATGTTCCAGTTATTTGCTTTCTGCTTTTCCCCTTGTTTAATTGCTTGTCCTACCTGGTGGTTTCTTTCTGTTGTTGTTCTGGGGATTGTGGTCATTTTTATCTCTATCAAGTATGTCTGTCAATATTCTTTCGAGGGTTGGTTTGGTGGATGTAAATTTCTTCAGTTCTTCTTTGTCATGGAAGTATCTTGTTTCTCCATTCAATTTGAATGAAAGTTTTGCTGGGTACATCAGTCTGGGTTGAAAATTGTTTTCTTTCAGGGCTTGAAATACCTCACTCCAAGCTCTTCTTGACTTGAGGGTTTGTGCTGAAAAGTCTGCTGTGAATCTAATGGGCTTTCCTTGATGGGTGAGTTGTGTCTTTTCTTGAACAGCTTTTAGTATTCTGTTTTTATGCTGTATGTCTGGGATCTTAATTCTTACATGTCTAGGTGTAGATTTATGTTGGTTGTGACTGTTTGGCATTCTGTATGCCTCACCTATCTACATATCAGCTTTTTTTCCCATGTTTGGGAAATTTTCTTCTATTACTTCTGTGAATATTTTAGTTATGTCATTTGCATTGACTCCTGCCTCTTCCCTGATGCCTATTAATCTTATGTTGTTACTCTTGGCATAATCTTTAGCTGCTGGATTGTCATTTCATGCTGCTTTGTTGTTTTTAAAATTTCTATCCTTTCATGATCACTAATTGTGATTCTGTACTCAATGTCTGAAATTCTATCCTCAGCTTCATTTAAACGGTTTTACCAGCTTTGAATAGAATTTTTTGTTTCTTGGATATCTCTTTGAGTTTGTTTCATGAATTCTGCTTGTTTTCTATGCTGTTCATTCAAGGTTTCAATCTCTGTTTCCCATGCTCCTGTACTTTTTTCTCTATTTCTTCTTTAGCTGTGCTTAGCAACTCCTTTACTAAGGTTGTTATTTCTACCTTTACCTGGGAGAGTACTTCTAATTTTATTTCCTCTATGTCCTCATGGAGTTGTATTTCATTTCACTCACTATCTTTTCAGAGATTTCTATCTTTTCAGTGTTACTTTTGAAGTCCTCTATTTTAAAGTCTCTTGTACTTGCTCCAGGTAGATGTTTGAGATTGCATTTTGTTTTTTCACTTTTCCATTTTCCTATTTTAAGTTAATATTTGGTCCTTCAATTCTACTAGTATCAACTGTTGTTAGTGTATATCTTGGGGTCCTAATGTAAGGTTGATGTTTGTCCAATTGCTGAGTCTCTCAATTAATAGGTGTGCCGGTCACCTGACTTCCCACTGTAGGACCTGTTGGGTGAGTCTTATATTCTTCCTAGGCTAACAAGCCTATTAGTATTGATGTAGGTCAACTTTTAGTTCCTGCTATCACTTTATCTTTAGGTTATTCCAGGTCACCATATCTCCCTCTCTAAGGTGTTTGTGTGGGCTGAGGCCCTACGTGTCCCTATTGTGTGCCTGTGTGTCTCATAAGCTCTTTTGATTTTTTCCATGTTGGGTGAGTCCTTATTGCCACACTCTTCACCCTGCCTGATGCTTTCTGTGTGTAGGAAAGGGTCACTCACACTCTTGTCACACTCACCAAGGTCTTACAGTTATTTGGTGGGAGTTTCACTACTGGCCCTGTTTACCCACTGTACACCTCTATTTTAGGGGCATACTCACCACAGTGACTGGAGTCTGCTGAGATCTTCTGTTTGGATGAGGCAGTTACTGAATCTCCCTTCAAGCTAGCACAGTTAATCTGCTGTAGTCCAAGATTTGGGGGAAAAGGTGGGAGCTGAAGATCAACAGCAGTATTAGGTCCAGGAGGTAGGAAGTGTCCCCAAGGGGCCATCAGATGTTCTGGGTCCGGGTGTCCTCTGGGCATGGGCCAAGGTCCCAGGGCAGCATGGGGCTCCCCTGTGGCAGATGGAGTCATGTAGAAAGCACAGAGCTGTGCAGGCCAAGTTCCCAGGGCAGCACGCATTCCCCAGGGCTGGCACGAGTCTGATGTGTTGTTTTAAGGAATGACAGCTATGTTCAAGGTTCACTTTTTCCCCCTTCTTTTTTCAAATTACTTGAGCATGAATTCCAGCACAGAGTTAGATTAGAAGAGATGGACAAATCTTGGTGATTTCTTTTGATGTGAAAAAACTTTTTATAAGATGAGATCCCAGTTGTTGATTCTTTGAAGTATTTCTGGTATAGTTTGTGTTTTGTTCATGTACTCTGCCTTTCTCTATGTCTTCAAGGTTTCTACCTAACTTGTCTTACAGTATATTTAGTGTTTCTGCTTTAATATTTAGATCTATGATCTATTTTGACATTAGTTTAGTACCTGGTGAGAGACATGTGTTTAGTTTTATTCTTCAGCATGTGGAAAGCCACTTTTTCTAGCATGATTTATTAAACTTTCTTTCTTCCAGTGAACATGTTTGGCCCCTTTGTCAAGGTAAGATGGTTGAGTGTCTTTGTAGTTATGTCTGAATCTTCTAATCCATTCTACTGATCCTCATGTCTGTTTTTTTTTTTTTCAGCACCATGCTGATTTTATCACAGTAGCTTGATAATATAATTTCAAGTCTGGGTTTGTGATGTGTCCTTTGTTGCCAAGGATTACTTTGCTATTCTAGGTCTCTTCTCTTTCCAAATGAATTTTAGAATGTTTTCTCTAGATTTGTGAGGTCTGCTAATGGTATTATAATCAGAATTGCATTAAATCTGTATAAAAGTTTTTAGAGTATGGCCATTTTCACAATGTTGGTACTTCCTATCCATAAGCAAGGGATATTTTTCCATTTTCTTTCTTTCTTTCTTTCTTTTTCTTTTCTTTTTGTCTTTTTAAGACAGGGTTTTGCTATGCCATTCAGGCTGACCTTGAACTCACTTTGTAGCCCAGATTGGCCTCAAACTCACAGCAATCCTCCTGTCTCAGCCTTTCCAGTGCTGGGATTACAGGTGTGAACACCCATGCCTTGTTCCATTTTCTGATACCCTCTTCAATCTCATTTTTCAGAACAGTATAATTTTCAATATATAGATCTCTTACATCCTATGATAGATAGATTCTTAATTATTTCAGTTTTTTGGATGCTGTTATGAAGCTGTTATTTCCATAATTTCTCTTTCAGTGAGTTAGTTTTTGTGTACAAGAATGCTACTGATTTTTGAGTGTTGACTTTATGTTCAGCTACATCACTGAATTTCCTTATTAATTCTAGCAGTCTTTTGTTGGCATTTTTGTTGTCTTATGAGTAGAGTATCATGTCAGCTGCAAATAATGATAATTTAACTTCTTCCTTTCATATCCTTATTCCTTTTCTCTCTCTTGTCTAATTGTTCTGGCTAATGTTTCCAGAACTATATTGAATAGGACTAGTGATAGTGGACATACTTGTCATGTTCCTTATTATAAAGTGAACACTTTCAGTTTTTGTCCATTTAATATGATGTTGGCTGTTGGTTTGTCATAGATGACTATTATCAGATTGAGGTCGTGACTATTTCAATTTTCTTTAGGATTTTTTTTTTTTATCAAGAATGAGTGTTGGACTTTATCAAAAGCTTTTCCTGCATCTATGGAGATGATAATGTGATTTTTGTCTTTGGCTATCTTAGTGTGGTGTGATTTGTATATGTTGAACTATCCCATTGTTCATGGTGTATAATTGTACTTATTTGCTACATTGTGTTTGCCAGTTTTTATTGAAAAATTTTGCATCTGTGTTCATTAGGGAGGTTGGTCTGTTGTTCTCCTTTTTGGTTGGGTCTTACTCTGGTTTTGGAGTAGTACTTGCCTCCAAGAATGAGTTACTTATCTTTAAATTTCATTAAAGAGTTTGAGGAATATTGAAGTTAAATCTTCTCTGAATTACTTGTAGAATTCAGCTGTAGAATTTAGAACCTGTGGTTTACTTTATTGTTAAGCCTTTAATTACATTTTCAATTTCAGTAACTGATATTGGGTTATTCAAAAATTTTATATCTTCTTGATTTACCTTTGGTAATTTGTATTTCTAGGAATATATCCATTTCTTCTATTTTTTCCAAGTTATGTGAGTAAATATTTTCAAAGCAGATATTGATGATCTGTATTTCCACAGTATCTGTAGTTATTTCATCCTTTTCATTCCTTATTGCATGAATTTGAGTTTTTTCTTTCCTTTTCTTGATAAGATTGGCTAGGGGTTTATCAATTTTGCTTATTCTTTCAAAGAACCAACTGTTTGTTCTTTCTTAGTCTCAACTGTGTTATTTTCTGCTCCAGTCTTTATAATTCCCTCCCTTATATGAGCTTTGGGCTTGATTTGATTTTTTCTAGAAGCTTGAATTATAGCATTAGATTGTTTGTTTGTGCTCATTCTGTTATTCTGATGTGAGAATTCACTGCTATATATTTTCCTCTCAGGACTGCTCTCTTTGTGTTCCACAGGTTTCTGTATATTGTATCTGCATTTTCATTGAATTGTAGGTATTGATTAATTTCTTCTTTAAGTTCACCTGTAAGCCATTGGTTGCTCAAAAGTTTGTTATTTAATTTCTATGTATTTGTGCTGGTTTTGCAATTTCTTTTGCCATTAATTTCCAATTTCAGTGTACTATGGTCAGATAATATGTATGGCATAATTTTAATCCCTTTACATTTACTTAAGAATGTTCTATGGGCTAATATATAGTCTATTTTGGAGAATGGCCCATTGTGCAGCTGAGAAGAATGTGTATTCTGATGTCATTGGGTGAAACACTCTGTAAACATCTGCTAAGTCCATTTATTCACAGATATGATTCAGTTCTGTTATTTCTTTGCCAACTTTTTGTCTAGTTGATCTATCGCTCTGTGACAATGGGGTATTAAAGTCCTCCATTACAATTGTGTTATTGCATGTTTAATTTTTAATGTCTATTAAATTTTTCTTATATAGTTGGCTACTCCCATATTTGGTGCATATATATTTATGATTGTTGTCTCTTCCTCTTGAATTTTTCCCCAGTAAGTATATAATGACCTTTATCTCTTTGTATTATTTTTAGTTTGAAGTTCACATTGCTTGCAAACAAAATAGGTACCTCTGCTTTTTTCTTGGTTCTTGTTGAATGGAATATTGTTTTCCATCTTTTGACTTTCAATCTGAGGGTTTTTTTTTTAGTTAAATGTTTCTTATATACCTATTTTGTTGGATCTTGTTTCTTGATCTATTCTGCCAGTCTGTTTCTTTTGATTGGTGAATTGAGGCCATTTACATTGAAGGTTATAACTAGTATGTAATGACTTATTGTTCTCATGTTATTTTCCTATTGTTGGTTCCCTGCTTTTCCTCTTTGTTTAATTCTTGCCATTCCTGGTTTATTTCTGTTGTTGTTCTGGGAATTGTGGTCATTTTTATCTCTATATACATCTTTGGTGGACATGAATTTCTTTAGTTGTTCTTTGTCATGGAAATATCTTATTTCTCCACTGAAAGATAGTTTTACATGATAAATCAACTTGTGTTGGAAGTTTTGCTGTTTTGTTTTAGGACTTAAAATATTTCACTCCAAGCTCTTCTTGACTTAAAGGCTTGTGTTAAGAAGTTGGCTGTGATTATAATGGGCTTTCCTTGATAGGTGATCTGGTTCCTTTGTTTAACAGCTTTTAATATTCTTTTTTTGTGCTGAATTTCTGGGATCTTAATTATTATATAACTGGGTATAGATTTATTTTGCTTATAGCTGTTTAGAGTCCTATATGCATCGCTTATCTGTATGTCAGATTCTTTTCCCATGCTTTGGAACTTTTGCTCCTGGGTTTTCTTTTTTAATCTAAGTCTGCTCTAGCTATGCTTCATTGACACTGTCATTTCATTCTATACCTTAGAGATTATTTCTGATCTGATTTCCTTTTTATCCTCAAGGACTTGTTGCTTTACTTCATTTGCTCTATTTTCAGAAATTTCAGGTGTGTGTCTTCTGATGTCTTCTATGTTAATGTCTCCTGTACTTGTTCCAGATGGGCTGGGGGTCTGAGATTGCATTTTGTTTATTTGTCTTGTCATTTTCACCTCTTTATTCATATTTTGATCTTTTTAGTCCCAGTAGTCTTGTCTGTCCATTGTGTGTTTCTTAGGGTCCTACTGTGTGACAGATGTTCACCAAATTGCTGGGTCCCACAGTGTAGGGGAGGGATCAGTCACCTGAATTCCTCCTATGGGTCCAGTTGGGTGAGGTCTGGATTCTTCCTGGGCTGACAAGCCTAGGAGTAGTGATGTGAACCTACCCTTAGCTCATGTTCCTGCAGCTTCAGACTTTTCCATGCGTCTAGACTCACCTGTCCATGGTGTGTGCCCTAGCCGGGGCCCCACTGTGTCACTGAGGGTCTCACAGGGCCAACTGAGTTCCTCTGGGTAGGGGGAGGCCTCATGTGTACTCTTGCCTGCCTGCCTGCCTGGTGTCCTCCATGTGGAGTAAGGGCTCACCCACACTCTCACCAGCCTTCTAAGTTCCTCTGTGTGTGGGGAGGACTCACCTGCACTCTTGCCTGCCCACTGAGGTCCTCTGGGTAGGAAGGAGGTCTCACCCACACTCTCATGGTCCTTCCGAACTCTCGCTAGCTGCTGAGTCGGGGAAGGGGGTCACTGATGCTCCTGCCAACCTGCAGAGCTACTCTAGATGGAGGGAGGGGTTACCGATGCTCCTGCTGGCTGTTGAGATCCTCTGGATGGGAGAGGTCACTGAGTCCCCCATCAGCATGCCGAGGTACTGCAAGTGGCATGGGAGAAGGGTTTGCTGATGTTCCTACCAGCTGCTAGGCTCTTCCTATTTCCATTCTTTTTATTGGTCACTAATATTTTTTATTTGTTTTTCTTGATGGATCTTAAGTATAAGAGTAAAGTGGTAAAATTAAAGTAAATATAATTAGAGTGGTGAACAATCAAACTGAAAACAAAGGAAACAAAATATGAACTAAGTGTTCCTAAAAGAAACTATTAATCCAGAAATCTGGACTTCAAAGCTGAGTTGTCACTCAGCAGCTAGGGAAGGGAACTCTCTAGGAAAGAGAGCAAGTGGGAAGAAAGGTTGAAAAGCACATGAATGTACCTCATAATATGCAGTTTAAAACTGAGTTCTAGAATCTGTATGATACCAAATGGGATGCCTAGAGTTAGTTCACCCTGGAGTAATCATTAACATTTCCTAGATAACTTAATGACAGCCTCATACAACAAAAGTTTGCTTAAGGTTTTGATTAACATAGTTAATTTAAGTTTTCTCTGCTTTTCCCCAAACTCTTGTCCTCAGCATGTATGATGATATAAGGAGCATGAGTAGAAAATGGACTGAAGGGAAATTTCACTACAGGTGTTTTACTTTTTGTCAGTGGCCCTGGAACAAATCTTCTATTAAGAGAGGTGCAGAGGAGGCTATAGATTGAAGTAAATTACAATCTCTTCTTTTATTCCACAAAAATGTAGGGCTGTCAGTGACCCAACCACTTTTCCTTGGGGAATTTCATCCTAGGCCAAAAGGCACTGTAGTTCTCCAGTAGGCAAACTCCTTTTTGAATTCTTCTGTTCTTTAAAACATGCCCTTTCTTATCCCACTGCTAAGTAAATGACTTCTGATTCATGGTTAATTTGTATTTCTTTTCATGTTATTTAGTTTGGGGCTACAGTTTTTCTATAATTAGACATTTTAGGATACTTATTATAAAGTAAATTTCAATTTCCTGAAATCATTCATAGTTAACTATTTTTAACCTAAAAATGGCAAATTCATATTGTTCCATCTAATGTATTTAACTATGTTGCATGTTTTTAAAACTAGGTCTAATTAACACCTAGTTTCTTCTTAATTTGTCACCTTTATGTTTAATAAGTGAATTTTTATAAACTTCAAAATATCTTCCACGTCCATCCCAAGACGTTTTTCCAATTTGACTGTTATCATTTTGGCCCTGGTTCTTTTATTTTTGATATAGATTCTTCGATGTATCTTTCTACCTGGCTTCCAGTGTCCCAAAAAATATGCCCATTTTTCTTGTGGTCAGTTTTATCTTCCCATCAAGAGTTTACCACTTGTGATGCCCCACAACTGAAAACTAGGCATTGGACATTTCCACAAAACAACCCCAGCCTCCTTTTATTTCTTCTATTCCCGGGCCATTTCTTCCATTTTGAAGTAATTCTGAGCTCATTTTTGTTTACTAGCTTCCATTTAGTTGCTGAGCTTGCTCTGCCTGGTCTTTTAGTGGCTTCTGTAACAATCTTTCCCTCTCTGTCTGACTCTAAGTTCTTTCAGGGCAGAGTCTTCCTCAGACTTAGGAAAGCCAGTGGCATATAGTTTGGTGGCCACCATATGTGGCCAAGCAGGCTTTGGATCACAAGATTCTTGGGTGGCCATTCTTAGGGACTAAGTCATGTGTGCCCCCTACCCCTACCCCAAGACACAGAATGAGGTGGCCATGTTTAGTACAGTATCATATACCCAGCAATACTCACAGAACTCAGTGGAAACTGACTTTAGACCCAATATGAAAAGTGCTTCTGAAGCTCTAAAATTTCCCACCTTCTAATTCAGAGTTCCATTCTGATCTCAAATGGGAACATAGATCATGGGGAGCAGATACTGTCTATAGTAGTTGGCATTTTGTTCAGGAAGCACCTGTATGCATGGCAAACATGGGTTATAATCCCAGATTTTAGAATGGTAATGGGCCTTTGGCTCTTCACAAGGAAGGGCCTCTCCTGTACTGTACCTGACACCCATGATTTGCTATGTAGATGTGTGTGTGTGTGTGTGTGTGTGTGTGCATACTGAGGATTGAACCCAGTCCCTGTGTACTGAGCTGTATCCCCAGCTGTTTTATTTTTTACTTTCAGATAGGACTTTGCTGAATCACCTAGTCTGGACATGAATTTGTGATCTTCCTGATTCAGCCTCCTGAGCTGCTGCGGTGTCAGTGTACCCGACCTGTTTTTCAGATATCTGCACCATTTAGCGACTCATAGGTCTGTCCACAATGAGAATGAGAATTGAAGAATTTCAGAAATGGATTATATTGGCTTATTCTGATGATGGAGAAGACAAATATTAGCTACTTGGTTCTGTTCCCTCTAAATAAAGAATAAATGCTGCAAAATGATCCCCTGGACTGTTCTACATGGAACTGTGTGTGTGTGTGTGATTTCTGTAGCTTAGTTATTTAATGACTGTTTCCTTTTGTGTGTGTGATGCTACACATATAACTGGGAAACAAAACCTGGCCAACAACTATTGGCTTTTATTGCACGGCCAGCCCCAGAGGGAGCTCTAGGATATACTGTCCAGAAAATGACTGCGTTTTAGTGTAGGAGAGATTAAAAAATAATGGTGCCTGGTTAGTTTTTGGAACTGCTTCTTATGTGGGAAGAGGAGTCTTCAAAAAGGAAATAGCCCAGATTTACTGAGCAAACAAGAAAAGGAGCTGCCATTGATCAAACTAGGCAACACAAAAGCCCCTGTTTTGCACTGCTATGAGGCATCAAACTGGGAGAACTGTGCAGAATGAGCTGCCCAAGGATTTGCTAAAGAGGGAGGCACTGGGGGAATAAGTCGAATAAGAATGGATTTAGGAATGCACATTTAACTGTAAAGTTTCCTGTGGGAAAAATAAGCAAATATTTAAGACGTTAAAAGAAAATGCCATGGGGAATTTCAAGGCTTCTTAAATGTAGTATGTCTTGGCATAAGTACAAGAAGAAAGCAGGATTATAACTGCCCCCGACAGGGCCAGTGTAGTCCCAATGATCCTCTCAGGCAGAAAGTCACATCCAACTGTTTAACTAGGGGGATTGATGGCATCACTTTGTTGCTAGATAGCTTTTAAAATCTGAAGAATACTTTTAGTTAACTTGTATCTGGATTTGGAGAATAGAGAAAAATGAGGAAGAAGTGAAGCTATGGATGTAAAGGTTTATTTTTTTTGTCCACAGCATGGAAAAGGGCACTATGTCTGTAGGAGAAGAGTAGGATCCACCGTGTGAGCTCCGAGAGCTCTGAGGGTAAGCTGTGGGGCCAGTTGAGCTGGAAAAGTGTCAAGTGTGGATGGAGCCCACAAAGGATTCTGAATTTAATCTTGCTGACTTCAGGACTGTGTGCTGTTGCTTCCATTCCATATTCTGAGAGTTGCTGGCTCCCAGGAAAGGCAAGAGAGCTGAGAAGAGCAGCATTCATTCTGGGAAGCAGCTGATGGAACTAAATCTTCATCCAGCCCCTGCAGAGGTGCAGGCATCAGGTCTTCTCAGTCCGCTGAAGCCTGTGCCCAGAAGCATCGATGGAAGTTTCTCTAGTGCTCCTTCAACCTCACTGCCACACTCATCTAGCACATCACCTGAGGTTCTGGCTGGGACAGCAGGCCTACAGCTCCCTTTCCCCTCTCTGAGAGATGGGAGTTTGACTTTTTCTTGTCAGAAGCCAGAAGCTCTTCTCATTATTTCTGGTGGGAGAGGAGATGTTTTGATTTGTATACAATGTCCTCCGTCTCTGCACAATAGTTCTTAGAAGTGGTTTTGTGAATGATTCAATCTAATTGGCCAAACCAATTACATTTTCATTATTTTTCTCATAATTTTTAGTTGGTTTAGGGCATGTTTCAAATTCAAGCCAGACCCCCACTTTCATATCTGACCACCCAAGTACTCTAACCAGATTTCCAAAACACTGGATCCTTCCTTCTATTTTGAAAATGCCTCAGGGTGTGAAGGATGATTCTCTGGTTTACAGAAGCCTTGGGCTCTGATAAGATGTCTTTGGCAGTTTGGCCAAGCAATCCTCAAATGGCCAGCTTCAGTCAATCTTCATGTCCTTGTTTTCTTGTTGGATCCCAGTATCATACGTACTTGGCCAACTGTATTATGTTAAAGAGTCCATGCAAGAAGTTCAAGGCAGGGGAGGGGGCGAATTGCCACTATAAAAATATGTGCTGACGATCTCCAATGTCAGCAAAGTTGAATTTTTTTAAAAAATTTAATAAATTACTCTTTTTAAAAATAACTTTCTTGACTGCTCTGAGCATCAACTCACAATAATTTTCTATGCAGCGGTAATGTGGCTTCTCATCTCATAATGCTGAGTGCAAAAGTAAAAAACAGCTTCAGTACCACCACTGGGAAAGCAAACAAATTAATTTTAGATCATCAGTAGATACTGTCTTAGTTACTTTTCTGTTGTTACTGAAACAAAATACCTGATATGCAAAATTAAGGAAGGAAGGTTTATTTAGCTCACTGTTTGTGAAGGTTTCAGTCTATATCAGTTGATTCTAAGACAAGGTAGCACATGGCAGAGGGACAACAAGTGTTGGCACTGGAAGACAGCAAAGAGCAATAAAAGCAAAAGCAGGGAAGCAAGACTCTTCCTCCCTTATATTGTGTGCAGGCTACCTGCCCTAGAGTGGATGTACTCACACATCTCTCTGCCCTCCTCTTGCACAGGCTCAGAATGTTTACAAAGTGAGAACCATGGCCCCTTGCTGAATCACCTAGTTAAACTTCTAAACTTCTCAAATGGACCCAATGAACAACATCCTAGAGCTAAGGTCATGTCCTCTATACCTTAGAATGTAGAGCTGCTGAGTTACTTAGTTAAGCTTTTGAACTTCTCAAGTTAACACAGTGTGCCAACATTTACAGATATTTAAACCCATGGGAGACAATCAATGTAACATTTCCCACAATCTGAATCCAACACTCTTCAGCACCCTTCCTTCCTTTTCTTTCTCCACAGAAGGTAGTCTCGACTACTATACTATGTTTTTCTTCTTTTAAACAAAAGTTTTGTCCCTTTCTCTCTCTTAAACATGTACACACACTCTATTTTTGTCTGGTTTGTTCACTGCTATATTTTCCTCACTTACAAGAATGCTTGATATAGATTAGCTATGAATGACCATTTGCTGAATGAAAGAATGAATGAATGCCCAACCCATAACATTTTCTCTGAAGTGAACAGTTGGTCTTCTCTCCCACCTCAACCCCTGGAAGCAGATCACTTGTTTTGTACCCTCACCCTCTTTACAAAAAACCCCAGCAAGATCTGGCCAACAGCACAGTTAATTCTGAAAGGTTAGAATGAAGTGAAATCTCCTGGGGAACTCCAGGCTCAGCAAGATGTGTTTCACTAGTTCATTCTGATAGCTCAGAGGGAAAATGAAAATTGCTTGGCTGTGTTTTCTGACTGGTCCATGCATTTCCTCCCACATAAAGAATAAAAGCTGTAAAATGATTTCCTGGAGTATTCTACATGGAACTTTTGTCTGTGTTGGTGATGTCTAGTTAATTATCATTGAGTCTCTATTTCCTTTTGTTGTCATGGTTTATGTTTAACTGGAAAACATGACTAGAGAGCAGAGACTGGATAATGAACTTCATTGTATGTGCACATGGCCAATTGTCCTTTTCTTTCTCTTCTTCAAACACCTCACTCCAAAAATCTCAAGTAAAGGAGAAAAATAGCTGAACCCCAAATAAAGCCAGTCATCGAAAAATATTATGCAATTCTGTGGTAGGTATATGTTTCAGGAATCTTTAAAAGGAAGCTCCCTATGGAGATGCTAGTGCTGGATCTTCCTTCTCTAGGCTGCTCAGGCTCTGCATATGCGAGCACTGGCTTCATTAAGCAACAAATAATTGTTTGGCATCCATTCTACTACAATTCCTCTCTAGATACTGGGACTGAGCTGTAATCAAGCCAGGATAGCTGCTGTCTTTTCCAGGTTTGCGCCTGGTGAGAGATCTTAACTCAGTCACCTGAAAGCCACTTGCAATGTTACTGTGTATCACATTCCATTATAAAGATTTGTAAAGTGCCACCACAAGACATCTGTCACAACTGCTCAATTCTGTGGATAAAGCAGAAAAGCTGCCTTGGGAAAAATGCTAATGAATGAACATGAGTATGCAGCAATAAAACTTTGTTTGCAAAAATAGACGCAAGCTACTGTCCACCCTTGTTTTGACTGGTTTGTTGTATAACATTCAAATGGTAGAGATGTGAGTCAGATAAAACTTTGTTTTGGTCTCAAATCTCCATATAGTTTATATATTTTGTATAAGTTTGTTTGTTTGGTATATGGATGGAAGGGAAGAAGGAAGGAAAAAGAAAAAAAATTATGAGATTAAAAGGAAAAGTGGAAACAATGCTTTTGTAAATAAAGAGGAAAAGAGGGGTTGAAGGAAGAATAGGGGAATGGGGGGAAAAATCAAGTTATATTATGTAACAGGTCCAATTCCCTATAATGAATGTGATCATTGTGTATAACTAAAATGTACCAGTTCCCTATAATGAATGTGATCATTGTGTATAACTAAAATGTACCAGTACACTTAATTAATTAAAAAAATAAAAATTCTTTGTCTGTTTGTCAAACTATTGAAACACTGAATCCCCTGAATGAAAAGTTCTCCTGCTGAGAGAAGTCAAATGTAAACCACAAAAGTAGATGCCAGGTATAGCTGTAGGATCTGACCCATGACAGTGAGTTGGAAGACTGTGGCTGGGACTGAACCACAGGCCCAGGGACTGTGACCTATGGAGCAGAATTCACAAACCATAGCAAATCAATACTGCTAAATCTTGGAGTCAAGCACATCCCTCCAGCAACTTTGAGACTGCAAAGAATACAGGCCATTTCCTACGTGAAACAGACACTTCCTGAATGAAGGAGTAGAAATTTCTGGATACAACTTGCAGAGTAACGTTTAGCTGGCAGAGCTCTGTGTCAGTCACAGGTAGTTTGTGTGGTGGATGGAGAAGAGCTATGAAAACAAGTGTGTGTTCATCTCTGCTCTGTGTGCTGTAACCCTGAGAAAAGTGGCTTCACCGTTGTACATCTATTTCTTCACTACAAAAATAGGCCTAATAATAGAGGCTGCAATGGTAGTTAAATTACTTAATATTTGCAAAACATTTGGAGCAGTGCTTTGAACATAGTTAATAAGTGTCAGTTTTTATTGCTGTTACTGAAGAAGACACTCTACCATCTATTGTGTTGAAGTCCTGGAAGGCACTCCCACCCTGGAGACTGCCTTTTCTCCTCCTCTTGTTTACCCTCCTCCTCTTCTTCCCCCTTGTCCTCTTCTCATCTGCCTCTTCCTCCTCCAAATGAAAAGGCCCATTATGTGGCACAATTACCTGGTATACTCTGCAGAGATTTTTATATTAGACCATAATTTCCACAGAGGGTTTAGTTGAATTCTCAGAGCAGGTGTAGAAGGTGCCTGTCCTCACATTGAGGCAGTGAATAAAGCCCCATCCTCACCTTTCCAAAAGTGTTACAGAAAGCTGTAGCTCAGGCTGTGAGACAGATGTCTTTCCAACTGCATTTAATTTAAAACGAAGCCACTTGAGACAGTCCCGTTGTAAGCCTGGCCTTCTCGCATCTCCCTGAGCACAGGGCAGTCAGCTGTAATCAAGCTGTGACTTACTCAGATGTTTCCCACCTAGATCCTTGTGTCCTTTCCATAGATTCCCTAGACATCAGAATAAATAGAGTATCACCGACCCTTAGCACCTCTGCTCAGAAGAATCTCTGGCAGCATAAATGGATATTTCAATTTAAAGTACTTGAAATAATGAGAAAAGCGTTTCTTGCTAATTTTTCTACAGTGAACATGAACTATTTTTATGGCAGAAAACTAGTTTTTTTATTTTAAAAATGCTTACAGTTGCAATACAGAGTACGTTTATTGAAGTCTTGTCAGGTTTATTGCAAATAAAACACACCACAAGTTGACACCAATTAGGTTCAAAAGGGTGACTAAGACGAATAGAAACATTCTGAACCATTCATATTCTTTTTGTTTTTAGCTTAAGTTGGGAATTGGGAGCCCCAGGGTGTAGGAGTATATTGCTGAAGGCCTTGAAAGCAGGTGTCTGTGAAACAACACAGGAAGAATATCTCCAAGGGAGATACTATGTGCCCTGCAAAAAATGCTGTGTCTATAAACTGAACAGTAAGACCTGTAGAAAATGCAGTTAAAATTGTACAGCAGCATTCATTTCTTCTCACTTTGTTGTAAAACCTGGAAGCCCATACTTGTGATCTAAATACCTTTGATTTATCCCCTTCTATCTTTGCTTTCTAACAGGAAAGAAAACTTCTTTTACCACCCCAATCTATAAGGTGTTACATGGTGCTTAAGCTTAATTTTCAACCTGATTAGATTGAGATTCTTGGAAAGGTGTCTTGATCACAGAGGTGCTGGATCTGAATGTGCTGTTAGGAATTAGTGCACAGTTGCAGGAGGTGGGCTGTTGGGGTATATCCTTGCACTGACCTTCATGCCCTGTGCCTTCATGCCCTGTGCTCTGATTCCCAGCTCCCTTGAAGTGAGCAGCTTTGTTCCACCGTGCCCTTCTGCCATGATGTTTCTGCCTTGGAGCCAGCAGGCCATGGACTGAAACTTCTGAGAGCATGAGCCAAGTTTTATTTCTACTCCTTTACTTTGTGAGTATTGGGTATTTTGTCTTAGTACTGGGAAACCTGACCAACATAGGTCATGGTGGATTTAATGAGCTCTCTTTGAACTGCCATTTTCTCTTTTGTCCAAGGTTCCAAACATCCTTCAAAACAATGTTTTCGGTATTTATTTAGTACAAAAGTAGAGATAGAGTCTAATTTTCAGTGAATAAAAATTGTTTCTTAAATATTTTTTAGCTGACTAGATACCAATTTTACTATCAAAACATGTCATAATATTTTGTTTCCCTGAACTATTTCTTTGGACATTTCCAAATCAGAGAGTCTTTTAGGGAAAATGGTAAGTTTGAAATGGTGATGACATTTTTATAATTTAGTGAGAAATACAAATGATTTTTAAAGTAATGTGTAGCAGCATCCATAAGAAAAAAACAATTTACACTGTTAAAATTATCTAACTTGAGACCAGATTTTATGTTGATGAAAACTGGGGAGAAATAACTCTTCCTGAAGTCATTGGTAGCCTTTAAATTAGTGCAGATTTACAGGAACATAACCCTGGAAGCAAAATGCCAGCTAATATTCTTTTGCACTATAGAAATTTGCCAATATCTGTGAGAATGCTGATGTGCTGGCCAGTATTCCTAGGAAGTAAAAAGTACAATTCTGGCAACAGCAAAGGTCCTAACAAATCATGTAATTTTTGGTTGTGGCCCAGAAGTAACTAACCTCCCATGAGGGAAGTTTTAAATCAGATAGTTGATCCAAAGAAGCTCAGTTCCTGAACCTGAATAATGGTATTATGATCACTAGTGTATCAATTGTTTGGCTGAAGAAACAAAAAGATTTATCTGGAGAGTTATTAAATCATATCCCCAATGCTTCAGATGCAATATCTTGGGCACAGAGATAACTTGTCCCACACAGAGCCAAGATATTTGAATAAAGACGAGCAGAAGCAACCAGCAACAGAAACAGACCCACAAGAGCTCCTGATACTGGACTTTCTAATAGATGTTAAAAATAATCTAATTTGGGCTGGGGATTTAGCTCAGCGGCAAAAGTACCTGCCTTGCAAGCACATGGTTATGAATTCAATCCCTGGTACTGATAAAAAAAAAAATCTAATTTATAGTATTGAAGCACACAATAACTGAAATTAGTGCCTCATGCATAAAGTTAATAACAGGCTAGATATATTGCAAAGAAAACTTGTGAACTGAAAAATAGATAAAAATATTCAGAAGGAAGTAACAATAGACAAAATTAGAGAAATGCAAAATTGTTAAAATATACAGATATTATGATGATGTCCTTTTTTTGAGTCAGGGTCTCACTAGACAGTTCAGGCTGCTCTTGAACTCACTATATAGCCCAAGTTGGCCTTGAAGTCTCAGTGATTCTCCTGTCTCAGCCTCACAAGTGCTGGGATTACAGGCATATGCCACCATACCTGGTGATAATGTCCATATTTTATAAAGCCAAAATAAGACAAAGGAGAGAATGAGACAGAAACAATATTTAAAGAGATAAAGCCTGAAATTAACGAAAGACATGAATTCATAGATTCAAAAATATAAGTGAGATAAATAAAAAGAAACACAAATCAAACTCATCAAAGTGAAATTCCAAAATACCTAACACAGAAAATTTTGAAATCTACTAGAAAAAAATGAGAGATTACTTTTAAAGAAACAATAACTATAATTCAGCTGCTTTCTCAAAAGCATTAAGAACTACTACAGGCCATAAAATGCTACCTTTTGTCTGCTGAAAGAAAATAATGCTATTTTAGAATTCTGTTCCCAATTAAAATACAGAATAAACATATTAAAAGAATCACATCAAGAAAAGTAGTTTCACCTGTAGATGTAAATTATTCTTCAAGGAGAAGGAAAATGATCCCAATAAGTAGTCAACTATTAGGAGTTCAGGACCAATAAAAATGTTAAGCATTAGGATGCATGCATAAAATTAAAATTAAAAATGTCTTGGGATTCAACACTTGTATAAAATCATTAGACAACAACAGTAAATAAATTGAGAGGAAATTAAAGTGATAATTAAAATATTGGATCATTGAAGAAAGGCATAACAGTTTTACATAAAAATAGTACTTAAAAACCATGGCTGTCTGTTGTATTTGCCAAAGGAGCCATTAAAATAAAAGTAAAGAAAGAGAGAACTTCCATACCAGAAGTAAATGGTTGAATAATTAAGAATAATCAAAAGTAATCAAAATGAAAGCAAGACTTTATCTCCTTTCTTGCTTTAAGAGAGAAAAATCCTAAAAATATTAAGTACCAAGCAATTGACAGTACTAATGTTATAAATCTAAATATATTAGTAGTTACAGTATAAAGAAAAGACCTAAAAATTTTCATTCTTGCCACTTTCTGAACCCAGTTCTGGAAAACCTCTTTCACGAGGATCTTCAGTTGCGCTGTTGTGGTTGCCTGAATGTCCTGAATCAGTACAAAAAGGTTGACTTATCATGATCATTTTAACTTTGGGCAAGAGACAGACAGTTAAGTACATGATGTCAGATCCAGTGAGTAAGGTGAATGAAAACACCCTGTAATATTTTTACAAGCCTCTTTTTCATTGGATGATACATGGCAGCTGTATTTATTGTATTTTTCTTTTTTATCACCCCTTATGAGAGGACTTCCAGAACTGTGGCAAGCATGATAAGATAAATGTGTTCAAATCAAGGTGGAACATTTTGGGTGGGATTAATGCCAGTGTGCCTCTTACTGTAATAACTTTTCATTGAAACATTCACTGTATATTTTGATCATATGTCTGTTATGTCTTGTGGACAGAGGCCCCTCCCTTAGCAGGGCAGGACAATAATAAGCTCTAAATTAAACATGCTCTGGTTCCACCTACAAATATTAACAAAGAAGACCAAAAAAGATCATACCACTTTGCAGTAACTTCATGGCATCATAGAACACAACTCAAGCATGTTTTTAGGAATAAAAATTTAGCCAATAAGGTAGCAATCACAATTCCTAGAATCTTATCAGAAAATCTGTGCACCCAAAGCAGGAAAATGCAACCCATAATGAAGAGATAAATCAGTCGAACAAAACCAGCTGAAACCTGACAAGAGACATTAGGCTTAGCAGAAAGGATGTTCAAACTATTATTATAGGTGATCCACATGTTCAAAATGTAAAAACACTAAGAATAGAAAATCATTCCAATTTCTACTGATAAACTGCCATGCATGAGATAAAAAAATACAGGAAAGGAAATTACAAGCATATTCACCATTCCAGAAAAAAAATAGTGAAATTGAAGACATGACAATTTAAAAATCTATTCAGAAAAAAATCAGAAGAAAAAATAGAATAAAAGACTATATATGAGCAGATCAGAGATCAGTGGTGAAGCATTTGTCTAGCATGTGTGAGGCTTTTGGTTCCATTTCCATCACCACCAAAAAAAGTGTATGTATGTATATATATATATATATATATATATATATATATTGACTTATCTAGATATATAGAAGTATCTGAAGTATGTATGCATATGTATACATATATTTATATTCAGTAAACTACTATAGGACAACCTCAAAGAATTGGATGTACCTATAATTAGATTCCTGAAAGAAAGGAGAAAGGTGTAATATGAAGAAATAACCACAGAAACTCTTCCAAATTTGGTGTAAAATACAAATCCACATATACGTGTTCAACCAATTCCAGGGACAAAAATCATGACAGTGACTACAACAATGCATATAATAACCAAATGGTTTAAACCAAAAATATCTTTCTAGAAGGCAGAAGGGAAAAAGATGGGTAAGTATTGCTGTAGTTTAAGTATGATCCATTCCCTTCAAAAGCCATGTTTATGTTGGTTTCTCGTGAGGAAATATTGAGAGTTGGACCAGCTGGTATATTTAAGAAATCTCTGCCTTCATGAGCAGATTAATGAATTCCTACAATCAATTGATTAGTAGTGGGTTCGCTCTAGAATGGGCCTGCTAGAAAGGCCAATTAGGTGGGTTTCTCAGGGCTCTCTGGCTCTCACCACATGATACCCTGCGCTGTGGGAAGGCTGTCACTTGATGTGGCCTTTCGACTTCACACCAGAACTATGATACTAAATAAACGTTTGTTTTTAGTAACTGACTCCATCTGTGGCATTGTGTTATTAGTAGTAAAAAGTCGACTACAGAAAAGCAAACGTAAGAACTGCAGTAAATATCTCATAAGAATAAATATACAAGAAAATAAAGAAATCTAAGGGGGAAAAACTAGCAACCTAGAATTCTGTATGCAGTAAAGATATCATTAAGTGTTTATTTATTTGTTACATTCCTGAGGATGCAATCCAGGGCCTCGTGCATGAGAGCCAAATGTTCCACCACTGAACTACATCCATAGCCCTTTTAATTTATATGGATTTATTTGCTTGTGTGCTTGTTTACTTATTAAGACTGTGTCTTGCTAAGTCTCCCAGACTTGCCTTTGCAGTCTTCCTGCCTCAGCCTCCCATATAGCTGAAGTTATAGTCATACATCATTGTGCCTAGTTAAATATTTATTATTAGCATAATGATAGCATAAAAAAGCTGAAAGAATTTATATTTGGTAGCCCAGCATTGTAAGAAGTTTAAAAGAATTCCTTCAAGTGGAAGAAAAATCATACTAGAAAGAAATATGGATCTCTACAAGGAATCTGGAACAAGTATATAGATAAATATTACAATGGCTGATAATCTCCACTATAAACACAAATAACAGTAATATTTAACAGTGTATTGTGGGTTAGTAATGATGTAAAAACAATAAAAAATGAGTTAGCATAAAGACAAGGAGTGTAGACATGGAAATGTACTATGTTGAACCTTATGCTGTGGATCAATGGGTGAGGACCAGCATTAGGCAAGGAAAGTTTTACCCTTGGGCATGCAACTCAAGGATAGCCCATAAAGCTGAGTAATCAGGTTAAGTACTATTGTATTAAATTAGTACTTAACCTTAACTTTTACATTTTAAAATATGTAAGTTAGTGTAAAAATTTATGAAGAGCAGAATAGCCAAATTTTATTTAAAAAGCATTGTGCAAAGTCATACTGGAGCTTGAAGCAGAAGGAAATATCAGTGTAGCAATACCCTCTTATCTCTGAGGGATACATTCCAAGTAGGTGAATGCCAGAGACTAATGATAACACCAAACTCTATTTATATATTGCTGGTTTTTTCCTATCTCTACTTACATACATATGATAAAGTTTAATTTATGTGTTAGTCACAGTAAGGGGTTAACAACAATAAATAATAAAATGGGACAATTATAATAATACACCCTAATAAAATTGCCACTACCACTCCTTTTACATTGGAACCTTTATTAAATGAATCAAGAGTAACTTGAACATAAGTAAGCAGTGTGATAGCATCACAGTTGATCTGTTAACACATAGTTGCTAAGTGACCCAATAGGTGGGTAGCATATACAGGATGGATACACTGGTCAAAGGGATAATTTATGTTCTAAGTGAATGAAGCAAGACTACTCAAGATTTCATTGTACTATTCACATGATGAGGCTTATAAATTATTTCTGGAATTTAACATTTAATGTATTTGGACTATTGTTGATGGTGAGTAACAGAAACCATATGGAATTTGTGGTTCCTAACAAGAAGAGTGGTGAGGAAGGGATAGGGGATGAGAAAAGAAATGCAGATGTGTTGTATCCCTGAACCAGCTCCACTTAAGGAATATAAATGTTGTGTACTGCAAACGTGCTAATAAAAAAATCAGAAATTCAGAATATATTTTAGAATTTGTGTAGTAGCATTTCAAAATAAATGAAAATGGGAGAACTAAAAAAAAAATGAAGTTAGCTTTTATTTTATGTATGGTAGTTGTCATAATTTCATGTTTTTGGTTGAGAATCTTGTTTTTCTCTCCTGCCCATATGCATTGTTTTGAATTTTAGAGCCAAAGATTTTTGTTCATTTCTTTCAATGAAAATATTAACTACTGTTATATTTTTAGTTAACAAAAAGACAAGTGATAAAGAAAAGAGGGGATTAAGGAAATGAGGGGAAGAGGGAGGAGAGTCAGGAAGTCAGTGTAGGCAATGTGGGTGCAGATTTAGGGAGCATAAGACAGGCGAGATCCTTAGCAGGAGGTGGGCAGAACCTAGGTGCAGAGAGCCTGGCCTCCAGCTCCTCCAATCCACTGGGGAAATTCGATAGATCTTTCAAATCTTAATCACACAAACACTTGTTTCAGGTACTTTTGACTCCACTTTAACCTGAATTTAGTCCTTTATTCTCTGTGCTATCACAGTACCTTCTGGAGCAGTCCTGTGTTTGTTAGCATGTGCCCTTTATCTCTCTGCTTAGACACTGAGACTCTGAAGAGCAGAAGCTGTATTCTATTTACTACTTATGTACAAAGACCTCAGCATAGAGTCTTGAGTAATTGATGCCAAATCAGTGATGGATGATGGAGATAATATAATTTGAGGTACAGTAAATAATTTAGGTTATTTCCTGAATTTTTAAGTAACTAGGAATTACTGTATTTGAAATAGAAGGGTAAGAAAATAAACAAATTTGATGGGCAACTTTGAGCTGAGTTTGAGACAGGAAGCATTTGTAGCTCTGTGAAACAGCTTGGGCAGCCATAACCTTCCGAGACTCAGTATCCTTGGGAATAAAATAGGATTTGGAGAAGTGGATCTTCAGGTTTACTTGAAGTTCTGTGATAAAAGACTTTATCAAGATTTAACCATGGCTTTAAAACATGAGAATGTGCTAAGTTCAACAAGACAACTGAGCATTCAGTTTTTAAAACATTTGGTTTTCTAACACTTTCCTCCTCTCTTTAAAGCGATAGTCAACATTTAAACAAATGTCAATTCAAATTGATTTATCTTTGGTAGATAATTCTTGAGATCCTTGTCCAGCACATTATGAAACTGAGGCTGGAATTTGTTTTTGATCTGTGCAGCTGGCTTCCAGGAGAGGTTGGGGTGGCCTCTGAGAAATCTGGGGATGAAGGCAGGCTGCAGGGTGGGTTGGCTAATGGCATCCATCGACTGACAAAGATGAAGACTCTTCGGTCTCCACCTTTTTCCACTGAGCCAATATTTTCATTGTCCAGGCCTATTCGTTTGCAAACCCAATACCTCTTTCTGCCAAATCCAAATGCTTCTTTTATCTTCATCTTGGTGATTAACTCACACAACCTTGGATCAGAATACACGTGTACTTGCCAGCAGTCAATGTCTTAGCTCCTCTTCCATCAAGATTGTCCCTCTGCCCAGGGCTAAAAATGTCAGCAAGATCAGTTTCCAATAGTGCTATCTTTTTCATATTGATTCTCCTTCTTAAAATTAATCTCTTTGCAGACTTCTGAATATTTTATTTGTATCATATACTTCTTATTCCTCTTGAGTTCTCCCTCAAACTGCATATGTATCCTTTTAAATAGCTTTGAGACAATGGGTGTGGGTGAAAAATATGTTCTGCTATGTTCTGTTTATTTGCTCAGGATCTGAAGAGCTCTGATTTCCAAAACATTAATATGTGTGTTTTTGCACATGTGTGTATTTATAACACAAATAATCACAAAGAAAAGTGCTATGGATACTTGACTTTTACTCACTTTGTAAGGCAACTGTTTAAACCAGAGTAGTTTTAAATATTGAAGTCTTCCATGCACAGCCATACAATCACTGGGTTCAGCAACATCTGACCCAATTAGTCTTTGATCGAATACAGGAGATTCTCAGCATATTGTAATTTATCTTTTTTTTTGATGGCTTTAATTATAACATTTGTTATCACAAACACTTATTTAAAAAGCATAGAAATCCATACAGTGAAAAAGCTTTTTCAAAGCCATGCTTTGCAAATGATGTTTAAACTGGGAATCCTATAAAATCTTGAGTTAATATTTTAATCTATAGGGATCCAGATGCAATCTATGATTCACAATCTATGAATGTGTTTCAGATGAAATGCATTTTATTAAGTTACAGTTACTTGGGAATGAGGAAGCTGCCTTTGACATTTATGGTAATGTTAGTGCATCAGAATATTCAATTTACCATAAAATTCAATTTGTAACTACAGCAAGAAAGAGATGAAGCAGGGTGGGATGGGTCAAGAGTCAACTGAACATCTAGACGGACCACAGACCACAGAGGCCAAACTAGCAACACTAGGTCCAAACTTACTCTGTCCTCTGTTGATATACTTTTAAGCACTTGATTTTGCTAACTGTACTAAATTCAGTTTTTTTCTGTGTTTCTATAGATTAAATTGCTCTCATCTTTCAAATATAACACATTTTCAAATTGTACACGTCTAATTTTTTTCTATTTAAAATTTTATCCTTAAATTTACTGTTCTGGAGCAAAGCCTGGGTTTTGCAGAGCTAGTCACAGTTATGTCAGAAATAGCCTCAAAAGAACTCTTAGAATTGTCTCCATTTTTAGTTAAGGTGATTGGGACTAGTAGAGGTAAAATAATTTGGGTAATATCACATGTTTAGGGAATAAACAGAGATTCTCACTAAGATCTAACGTGTTCCAAGGGCTATCTCATTTCCTCAATAATTTAAAAAAAAATCAGCATTCTGTAACTGCCATTAAATAGGAGAATCCCTATGAATAAGAACCCAAATAACTGTGACTCTCAATTATTTTTAATTGAATTTTTTAAAAAAGATTCAAAACTTATAAGAACAACTATATTGTTAATAGTAATTAAAATAAGAATATATATAATTAATAATTCATATATATGATTCCAAGGATTATTCTAGCATTCCCTTAAAGGTGCATTGGTCTAATAGTCTATTCTTTAATATTGTAATACTGTAGAATGGTTAATATTTTCAGAGAGAAACTTAAGCCTTTTAACTAACTCAAATCAATGCCAAAACTATTAATTAAGCTAATTAAACCACATCAAGGCAGAGAGTAGACATATATTTTATTTAAAGAATGTTTAGAACTTATATTTTAATTTCTTGGTTTATAGCAATCTATCTGTCCTGACACGTTATTTTAACATATTTTCCACTATAAGAGGAATAACTGTTGTAGAATATTTGGAAGACACAGAAAAGTATAAAAATGTGTAAAAAATATAAAAATGCATAAGTAACATTGGGGAAATTAAGATAGTCAACCTGATTGGCTTCAGAGCTGCTTAGGGGGTTATTAAATCACACTTCTGGACGTGTCTGGGTGGATCATGAAGCCATGACCTGTAGTATTATGTTCTGTCCTAGCCCCTTCCTTTCTGGTTCTGTTCTGCTCTGCTTCGAAGTCCACATAAACTAAGCAACTTTGTTTTGCCTCTGCTTAGGAACGAGCTAACCATGGACTGAAACCTCTGAAACCATGAACCAAATAAATTTTCTTCATTTATGTTGTATGCCTTGAGTGCTTTGTCCCAGCAATGGAAGAATTGGGTAGTGAAAACATATATCACATTTCTTTTTGTCATATATAGATGCAATAATCTTGATGGCTTTAGTTTGCAAAATTGGGGTTATACAGTACACACATTCTTGATTCTGCTCTAAGTATTTTCTGTATCATTTATAATCATTTCTGTTAAAATCCATACCCTAAAATATTCTCATGTGGATATATGATGTTTTACTTAATAGTTTCCCTTTTAAATACTGGATTTTTATATATATTAGATAGTAATTAACAAATTTCTAATTTTTTCTTGGGTTAGATTTCTAGAATAGAATTACTTCATTAAAAGATAGGAAGGTGTTTGAAGCTCTTGAAAGATATTGTTAAGTTACTGTCCAAAAATTTTCAATGTTTTATATTCCCAGGCTCACCTCAACATGTCATACTCAGAAATGGTATTATTATAGAATTTATAAGTTAATATTATGTCTTCACTGCAAAATATTTGCTTTATCAGGGTTAAAAAATGACCTTCTTGTGGAATTCACTTTTTAAAGATTCTGTTGTCTAATAAAACAACAGAAAAAGTTAAATAGATACAGTGCTGTGATGTGTTTATCTGTTTTAATTCTAGTTATATTCTTAGGATAAAATGTATAACAGTCACTTTAGAGATGAAAAAATTATCTTAAAAATATTTAACTGCTTGTTCAAGATAACCTAGCCCAGAGTTGGTACAGAATAAATCAGATTGGACTTTAAAATATGTATAGAATTTTATGTATGTCATTACTTTTCATATGAATTATTTTAGTTTTTATCAACTACTCTACGATCAGGCACCTAAGACCCTCTCACATTTCTCTGTGTTATTAAAATTTCTGCTCTCTCGTTTTTCAATTTATTTTCCAGGTGAACTATATAGTCATTTTTTTGTTCTCTAAATATCATCATTTTGATTAATGTTGTATTAAAGGGAAGTAGTATCTATTAATTCTTCTAGCAACATGATTTAAAAATGTCCCTCATTGAATTTTGTGACTTCTTTCAACATAGCTTGTTTAACTTCTTTGTTATGTTGTCTTTGTTTATTATTTTTCTTTTTTTGAAATAATGTGTGGGATGGTTTTTTAGAATTGCCTTTTAACTCACAATGGTTGCATAGCACTGGTTTACATATATTTATTTGTACTATTTTTTAGTTATGAGAGTTTGCTAATTTATTTTTCCAGATTTTCCAAGTAGTTGTACATCTGTAATATTTTTCATTTAATTTCTATAATTTCTTATCTTTATCTTACATCTCTTTAGTGTTTTATTGAATTGGGTAATACCTCTAGCAGGGTTAAATATTTATGGCATGGTAATCATAAAGGACTTTCCTTTTTGTTTTTCATGACAGTGGGATTATCCTAGTATTTTGTCTTTAAATTAATGTACATGTGAGTGCATGTGTACATGTGTGGTCACTATGGAAACAAACAGACAAAATGCATCAGTAGAAAATTCACCTTGACTTTGGTACTCTGTCAAATTTTAGTTTTTGGAACTGTCATGGGCAATTTTTTAAAATTTCCTTTTAATTTATTTGATTGTTTATTCCACAAAACTGAGGAGATAGTGGTTTTATAGTAAGACCAGAACTTGGCAGACTGGAGTAGCTCACATTTCAAAACCTAACCTAAATTAAATGTAATTAGTTGACCTACTGCTTGCCTTTATAATGGAAGATTAATATGTATAAATTATTTCTTTTTACTCATTCAGTATAGCCCATTAGATAAATTTTGGTGATGTGTTGGTAAAGCATAAAATGTATTACTTTAGGTAGGCACATACTTTTTAAACGAATCTTTCTACAAATGCTGTAATTTATGTAATATAATTACAGTATTTATTTTTGGATCTTGGGAACTTTTATTCTTTTTTTAAAAAAACTTTTTTATGTATTTATTTTTATTTTAAAAGAAATTAAAAAACAATAAAATGACATGACAGTGATAAGACAGTAGGAAAACTACGATAGTTACTATATTGCATGTTGTCCTCTGAATAGCTGCTCACACTACTGCTTTAGGCTGGTCCACAGGCCGGGGCATAGTTTCCTTCCTGGCTGTCTCCTGTCCACTGCCATGGGCAATTTAATGGGGAATTAGAAACAAGTACATGGTTCTTCCAAGTTGCAACTATTATAACTCTGAAATTTAACACATAAATTATAGAAAGATTTTCAACAAATGGTACAATATATTATTGCCTAATTAACTTTAAAATTCAATTCATTTCCCTAAGCATCTCAGGCTTCTGAGGTAAGATTATAATTGGCTTTTCCTAATTAGATTTCTCCCACACTCCATTATTTTTCATTAAACATGCTATTTCCCCCTCCCAGTGGAATGTATAGTATTCGAGACCATGACTCAAGAAAGTCAAATGTAAGAGTTAATAGGGAACAAACTCCTGAGCTGACAGGAGCACACACTGCTCTACTCTGTTGGTCTGGACCATATGGTTTCTGTGGCTCTTTTGTTCTCATATCCTGAACACTTTTTGAGATTGCTTTCGCTCCCTACTCTGTATTCCTGCCTTCTCTCTCTTATTTTTCTGTTGTTTTATTCAACACCATATTCCTTGCAATAAAAGGTCTGAGGGGCACCCTGCTGTAAAATAATGGTGCTCCTAAATTCTGAACACCTCACTTAAATCCTTTCCTTGTTCTTTGCATTTCACAAAGTTCTCTTGCCATGTTGCTATTAACATTGTGCCTGAAATCTGACATAAATGAAAACTCTCACCTTACTGAAATACTCTAAACAGAATATTTCAAAACTGGCCCCTTTTTACGAAAGCCAGAAAATCATTTTATGAACATATAGCATTAACAAGAATAGTGTCAATGAATAAATACACGACAGAGATCACAAGAACAACTAACCACAAGGCAGTCCTAATCTGCAGCTGCTGGTGTATCATTTGCTATGTTACACAGAGTGTCCTTTTGGGAACTTGGGGCTACATTTACTACACATCACCAGAATTGGCTATTTTTATCTCAAGGACATCACTGATAGTATAGTTTTGTTTTCCTCTTGGCTTTGGCTTCCAGGGAACTCAGGAGCAAGAAGGAAGAGCTCAGTTTTCTAAAATCAGAAACACTTGGCATGCCTTGTAAATAATAGCTTTATACCTAGAGTCCCTCTCCTTTTATTTTTTAGTCCTTGGTCCTTATTTCCTGTCAATTTGTGTGGTATGTATCTTTGCAATATGGAAAAATGAAAACACTTTCACAGGGCATTTCAATTCTCAGCGTGAGTGTCTTTGGCTTTGCAAATTTTTCTTGATAAGCATCATCATGTGTTATCTTTCCTCTGCCATTTGACACATACCAGGGCCATATAGTCATGGACTGTAACACCAATGCAAATGCTAATTTAACTGAACCATAACTTGGAATTAAGTTTGTTTTTTTAAAAAAAGCACACCATGCAATAAATTTCCCTGATAGGTAAAAATGATCTTGGTGTTAATTGTATTATTATTTATAATATTATAATTATCTGTACTTTTTTGTTTGCTATATTATTTCTAGAAAACAACTAACAGTTGGTTTGAAGGAAAACTTTCCTTCTCACAACAGCACATGAATCAGCTAGAATTGTACATTTATCTTGTTTTTATTATTTTTGTTTTAATGTGACTGCAGAATTATGGAGAGTAGCTAATAAATCCTTGATAATGTTCAGACCACCTTTGGTTTTCCTGTCATCCTATGTCTGTTGTTAACACTGGGTTAATTGCATCACATGCTTTACCAGATGGCAACAGTAGGTGTTTTATTCAGAGGTATAACAGTGTCTGATACATAATAGCTACTTTATAATTACTGAGCAAATGGTTGCAAGAATAGAAGGACAAATAGATGAAAAATAAAACAAAGCAAGCCCACTCTTGAAAACAAACTCTGGTAAAACTGATGGAGGGAAAAGAATTCCACTGTGAGCAGGTTAGAATCCATGTTAGAAAACACTATTAAGAGAACTGAAAATCTTCCCCAGTCCTGGAGTTACCAGGACACTGTTTTAGGCTTTTATCATTCACGTGAATAGATGTTATTTAAAGCTGAGACCTGAGTGAGGTTCTCTGTTGAGCTGCCCTAAAGGATTCAGGCACCTGAGTTTCATCCTCTGTACCAACTGTTCTCTTTAGAAAGGAGGCTGAAAAAGGATCAGTTGTAAGGGGAGGGAAACAGTTTAGCAGCCAAGGTCCATCCCATAAGTGCAGGGCTGACTACATCTTTTGAGGTTCCCAGTGTATAAATTCAGGGTCTTTTATTCAAAATTATGAAGAATTGTAAGACTACAGCAACAGGGTTACACTTAGCCTGGGTTCCTTCTAAATGCAGGGTCATTTATGATTGCACTAATTACCCCATCACTAGCTCTGCAAATGTGTTTGTAGATCCTGTTTCTGAACAAATAAAATTTAAGAGGTCTGATATGAACAGATTTGTATTAGAATACAGTGCCATTTAAAAGAAAATTCTGTGATGATGGAACTAGTCCATATCTGTGTTGTTTGACACATAGCCACCTACTAGCTATTGGCTATGAGCATGCAAAATGTGGCTAACGTGACTTGAAATTTGGCTAGTGCTACTGATAGTTATATTTTTATATAATTTTAATTAATGTGAATTTAAATAACTACATGTGCTATGGCTAAGATCTGTCACATTAGACAGAGCCATTTAATGAGTCAAACAAACTACAAAGAATAAAGAAAATAATTCCATAAAGAATGAATCTAATAATAGAAAGCAAACAATATATTTTATATTAATTTCTGTGAGTAACTGACAACAGTTAACTTTGTGTGTTATCCCAGTGAAAAGTCGCAGCCTAACTTGGCATAGAAATAGGAAAGTTGGAGGAGATATCTGTCTCCTAAATTTCCTAAGCATAAGTGTTTCCATGGCAATGGAGAATTCATCCAAATGTAATTAAAAGTGAGTGGCTAGAGCATCTATATTGTTCAGTTCTAGTACATTTTACCTTTAATTTAATTTTTCTGACTCACTGATGGGCTGATATGCCAGACAGTATTTGTTCAGGACTGAGACTGACAAGTCACTGTAAGAAAAAAGAGAATGCCACCGTTTCAAAGGAATATTAGGAACTCTGCTGATAGAATTAAATGAGGAAGGTGTGCTGTTTTGCTACCCTTTGGAATTCCTTTGAGTAACAAGAAGATGAGCTGCTGTATATTTTCCAATTATGGTGCCATTTCTCCAAGTTCTCCTGTCACATCTTACCTTTGGAGGACTCTCTCTCAGTCTTTTCCAAGAAGTCTCCGCCCTAATTTTCCAGCTGAGATCCGGTTTCCTGGCCATTCCCACCTGCTCTCCCCTCTCCAACTCTCAAGCCTAAGGTCCCGGCTATGGGAGGCTTTGAGAGGCCCTGACAGGCAGACAGAATGGGAAACAGTCAAATTAAAAAAAAAAAAAATCAACCTTGTGTAAAGCTAATCCTGAGCAATTATCTTTGCTGTACGTGACATTTGTGAAAAAGATAGTCACTTAAAAATTATACAATAAGTCCTACTGGTATGTCTGAATAGATCTATTTTTCCTGCATTTTTTGATGTTGAATATATTTAGCATTTTAAAATTTTTATTTTTTAACATGTTCGCATATATAATCATTATTTTTCTTGCATTTTTATTTCATTTTGTTTTAGTTACTGAAACCAGCTGGTCAATTCTTCTCCAAAGTCGTTGCAGGAAAACCAACCAGAGCTATCACAAGGCTAATAAAATCATCCTTAAGTGGAAATAATGTCTCAAGAAGCAACTGGCCGTGTGTAAGATGTGGAGAACATGCAGCCACACGGACTGTGGAAGGGCTCTAGCAGCAAAGGCAAAGAAGAGAGCTGAGGAGGGGAGTGGCAGGAAAAGAACAATAAAAGCCAACAGAACTGGCTTAAGGGGACACCTGGTGTCTATTCTAAATCTTCATTTATGCTTTTGGGGCAAACTCGGCAGATACATATTTGTATTTGCTTTCACCCCGGGATATCAGTACCCCGGGCTTGTGGCCGTCAGCAATAAGACAACAAAAAGTCACAAGTCTTGCTGTTTGGGCAGTGAGTACTGTGACCTAGACTACGTTACAAGGAGGGTCCAGACTTCCCTCGGTATCTCAGCGGGAAGGAGAGGAGCACAGGCCACAGTGGAAGGACATCTCCAGCTTCTGAGGCTGGGGAAAAACTAGCTTTTCCTAAGATCCAGCGGATTGTGATGCAGTCCCTCAGGGCAGGGCACTTCTCTCGAGAGTGTTATGTTGGAGAAGTTTGCCAGTGGAACCACGGTGAACATGTGAACGACAGGGAAGGACAAACATTGGGAGGCACTGTTTCCCCTGTTTTATTTTTGAATTATCTTTTTAGTCTCCTTACATCAGAACAGTCCCTTTCATCCACACTTTTTTTTTCCTTCCATGGACATTTTTGAAACATGTCAGCCTATTCCTGTGGGATGTCTCATGAGGTGGACTTGTCTAATTCCCCCAGTTTCCTGTATCTTAGAAACCCCATGGAAGTGAGAAGAGGTGCTTCCGTCTGTGTCAGAGAGACCATGGTAGATTTAGACCCATCGTGGGTGGTGCTAGGCTTGATGATGTCATTTGGGGGGGTCAACTCCGATGTGCAACTGAAAAGCTACCCCTTTCCCTTAGCAATTAAAAACACTTTGTGGGAAGAGGCGCTGAGACCATGGAACTCTTGTTTCCCTACAACCCTTCCATCCAGTGATCTTACCATTGCTGACCCTTGCTCAAATCTGTTTTTTTTTGGGAGGGGATTACAAAATGTGACTCCTTAATTCTATCAGTAGCTGTTAGTCTGTACCTTCAACAAATGGCTTGTTATTTTAAATTATCCTTGTTATTTTAAATTCTCATTATAGATTCTTGAATTCAGTTTTTTCTAAATCTACTTTCTGTTAGACACTGTACTCTGTAAAATACTAGTACTGTAAAATGTTCGGTGGGGGGGAACAATTCTGTAAACAAAGAATTTGGGGGACATAATGTATCTACCATTGAAGTTACATAGCCTATATTAGGGTATAGAAGATTCCAAAGACCTATTTAACTATATTTAAACAAGTGTTTTTTAAACTTTTTTTTTTTTGGTACTAGGGATTGAACTCATGACCTCATGCTTGCAAGGCAGGTACTTCAACCACTGAGCTAAATTGCTGGCCCTCTTAAACTTATTTGACCATAGAATCACTTTTCCTGTTCAACATTGACTATGTATTTGATGACATATATCTGTGGGAATATCAGCCAAAAGCCAAATCTGTTGATTAAATGTTTAAATATTTCATCAATAATATGAAGCAAAGAATGATTAATAATGGTAAGCATGTTATTATTCAACAAATCCTGTATGATTAAAAGTTATTCTACCATTATTATATTCACAAGGTCAAATCAGCAAACAATTGAGGTCAAGAACAACCCAAAATAGGAAAGGATTTCTTAAAGAGAACCCAAGAACAAGTAGCCGTCAAAGAAAAGATTGACATATTAATCATTAAAATTAAGGATTTCTGTTGATCAGAAGACATCAAAAAGTGTGAATAGACAGTCTGGCATAGTACATTTACAAACATGCATCTGGAAAGTTTATAAGACTCCTTGTGTATACACAAAGGTTGAGTAAATCTTTTTGAGGGGTCGAATTCCTCTAAACACTGGGCAGAAGATATGAATAGGTACTTCACAAAAAAAGTATCCCTGAGGACTGCCAAGCTTTGGAAAGTTTCTGGCCTGTGGAAAATGCAATCAAGTCCACAGTGCTATCCTTGCCACTGTGCACCCACCAGGATGACTGAGGCAAATAGGAAAGGTGGACAGAAGCAGGCACGTGTCAAAGAGAAGAGCTGTGGGCACTGTGAAGTGTCACCCAGTCCCCCTTCCATCAGGGGACTATGGGCTGGTGACAATTCTGAGCTTCACTTTCTGACCCTCCAGAGGCTGGATCTTGACCCAGGTCACACTGGCTGCTAGATGGAGGGTATGGGGACTGGCCATCGTGGCCCGGCATGGGGTAATTTTGATGGGATGTTCCAGCTCCCTTATGCCCACTGCTAGGCTCCTTGGCCTTGCATCTAAGCTTCTTTCACCGTCAGAACTCCCTTCCCACTACTCTTCGGGACAGGTGTCAACACTAATGACATTCTGTAATAGCATCTTACATCTTGAACTGTGTATGACAGCCTGCTTCTCCCATGACCCACCCTGTGACACGGACAGCTAGAGCTCTTGCATTGTGTAAAAGGTAGTAACTCTCAGAGAAAACTACGGATGTCTACCAAGGTTCAACAGACAGACCCTGATATCAATAATTCCTCTTCTAGATGTCTACCAAGAGATGACCATTGTGTCTGTCCCCCGAAAGTCATACCCAAGAATGTTCATGGCTGTCTTCATAACAGGCCACACTGAAAATGACCCAAATGTCCACAAACTGTAGAATGCCACCTGCCCTGTTTCATCCTTTCTCCTCCCTACCTCCTTCTTGAGGGGCAAGAATTCTCAGGCTCACAAGGGATCTGGGCCACCTCACCTGTAAGGGTTCCCACTGTAGGATCTGGAGGCCAAATGTGTAATAGCAGTGTTCCCCACATTTTGCTCCAGAGTGCGCTACTATGTCTTATATGAAGAAAGTCCCCAAGGTCAGGTTGGTTTCAGAATGCCATTAGAATTTCTCTGGCTATCTTCTGAGATGTGAGATATATTATTCAAGGTTTCCCAAACAATCTAGAATCAATCCCTGCAAAACATCTCAGGGCATAAGACTTATGTCATACCCACTAGGGATAACACTCCAACCAAAGAAATAAACAGGGTCCATTTATTTGCTGGGACAGGCTTTGGCAAGCCTTTTCTTGGAAGCTGGATTCAGATTCTACACTGTGACTCTTGGTTTGTTAACACAGACATGACTAACAGAGGCCTAAAGGTATTGAGGCCAGGGCTGGAGGCAGGTGGGAATGAGTCTAGAATGAGCAGAGTCCACTGAAGTCAGAGAATTAACAGTCCAGAAGAGGTGAGTTAGATGCTCAGGTCTGCACCTCAACTCACTTTTTTAGTTCTGATTTTTGTTAGTTTGGATTTTAGGATCATAACACTTTTTTTTTTTTTAACCCTTTACCTATGTGTGTTTGTACCTGCGTATTTCTGTATGCACAGAAAGATGCTGAGGATGATTTGCATTAAATAGTAACATGGTTGTTTTGGGAACCCGGAAGACTGCAGTGACTTTTCCCTCTTTTTGTGCTTTCCACAAACACCTGATTTTTTTTAAAGTAAAAAATATGCTCAGTATCAAGTTATAGATATATAACATAATGATGCCAATATTTACGGGTCTTTGAAATGCATTGATTTTTAAAAATTCCCCAACCAAAGCAAGTCTCATTCAGTTTCCTTTCCCCAACTCATGCATGCTAGACTGTTTTTCTGTTTCATTCAGTCTATCAAGTAGACTGCCCTCCACCTTTTGTCCTGCCAATAAATTCTTAAAGAATCTAAAGAAGGCCACGTGAAGATGACTTGTTCTAATATAGAAAGAAATCGTACCTCACCATACCTAAAAGAGCAGCAAAGCTCTTAAAACCCAATACTTCATGTGTTTGTTGGGCACAAGAACATTCAGGCAATACTGGAAAATATAAAACCAGCTTAAATTCTTAACTGTTACAAGTGCAAAGCCACTGTTATTTACATGGGAACACAGCTACTTCAAACTAAGAAACAAAAAGGTCAACAGGTTTTCTAGGCAGCCTGGCAATATCTTCTGCTTCATGGGGCCCAAAGGCTGGGGGGCTTCACATTGGGCAATGTCATATCCTTTTGATATTTTCACTTATGGACGTCTAACAAAGAGTAAATGTTTCAAAATACTGTTTTTCAACCTCAAAGAAACTGTCAATTGAAATTAGAATGACAGTTTTAAAATTCTATTCTTTGATAGGTATAGGTATTTTATGTTATATAGTACACATCAAATAAGATTAAGAAGCAAATCAGCAGATATTAAATATTGAAATACAGGTACATTTTCCTTTAAGAATCTGAGATTCAGCCTACAGTGCCTCTGTTATATTCATTCAATTATTTTATATTCTAAAACAATGAAGCTTCTCAACTGGTGGAATGTTGCCAGAGGGTTTCAACACAGTTCGAAGGCAACATAACCAAAAGGCGCAGTTGGAACTGGCTTAAGGAATGAATGGGCGCCTTATCAGAGCAGCTGAGCTGCATACAATTAACAGCATCTGTCCACACTCACAGGGCCCATATAGAACAAGCAGGCCCCGCAGCCCCACAGAGCAGCAACCTTCAGCTTCTGGCCCTTCAGTCCCCATGACCTGAAAACAAGAAGGCAGCCTCCAGCCGTCACTGGAAGGACACTGCTACATTTTAGTGATGCTGGCAGGGTCACAGAGCAACTGCTAATTAATGCTAATTAGAACAATGCTGTTAACTTTAGCATCAGGCTTCAAATTAATCAGTTATCATCCAAATATAAATTGTTTATAACAGTAAGTTTATATTTATAATGGCTGATTAAAAATCATTCTCATTTTATTTTTCTGAAACGGGGTTTCACTATGGACTCCAGGTTGCCCTGGGGTGGACTTGAACTCCAGATTCTTCTGCCTAAGCCGCCTGGTTACAGGTTTTCACCACCACCGTGCTCACTTACTTTTACTTTTAAAAGGTGTGGAAATTATTTAAGTTCTTGTTTTTGATGAATTATCAGTTTAATTTGGCTTAAATATTTTTGTATGAAGAGTACTAAATTCACTACATTTTATATCGATAAATTTTACTCACAAGAGTATATAAAACAAAATCCTGAGTTTCATTAAATAAATTTATTTGTTAAAATAATTTAACTCCAAATACAACTGTTGAATTTGCATTGAGTTATAACTACAATTCATGTTTTAATTGAAATGTCAACGTTTAACAACTGACATTTTGTTATAAAACAATAAACTGTTTGTTCAATTTTAAATGGTCAGTTGTATTAGAGCTCAACAACTAACTGTGAACTATAATCTCTGGGAAACCCCAAATCAATAATGATAAGTCTGTTTTCAAAACCTACTGCAGTCATTCTTGAAACCCTGATCAAGATTTAATAGATGCACGATGACAGTTAAAAAAAAAAGAAAGAAAAAGACCCCCATAGTCTTTAACATTTGATTGGCTAAAGAGATAATTAAAGCTTAACCAGTGCTAACACAGGACTACTGATAGGAGCAAAAAACTAAAAAACCCAACAGAAAAAAACAAAACACTCAATTCACACAGACACTGACAACATTCATACAGGGAAAATCCACCCTTGAAAACAAATACCAGACATCCTTAGGCAACATTTCTTTATAGAAAAGCAAATTTCAGTAGTTTTACCATAGAAAAGTGATGGCAACTGGGTCAAAGTGATGGCAAGTGAGTCAAAGTTCAATCCTAATTCTACAAACCAAAGGACAAAAATCATCAAAGCACCTTTCAATAAAGATTTTATATAATACTTCTGATCTGATGCTGGCTTGTTTTGTGTTAAGTTGAAGAAAATGAAGGCATCAGTTACCATCACTATCACAGCTTAAAAGAATCAAAAGGTTGCAACATTAAGGAAAAAAAACTTATGGAAAAATGCTGCTTTTATATAAAAGAACAAAAGAAAAACTGACCACGATGGCTAAAGAAATAGTGGGTCTTTGGATCAAACCATAATATCTTTAAGGCATGTTAGAAAAACTTTCACTTATCTAGTTGCTAGTCTGATCAGGGCATAATGTAAGTAGTGACCCAGTCACCAACTTTCCTCTGTAGCCACTATGATTTCGTGTGCCAGCAAGTATAATCTTCCTGTTCTTGAGCTTTTTAGTCCCATCTCGGCAAACAGTCATTCAGGGTGCTTGGGATTTGTGCCATGCTGACGACAGTGCAGGTAGACGGGTCTCCTGCTCTGGAGTCTCCGGGCCTTGTCCTACCCGTGGAGGCTGTGGGGACACTGGTCAGGCGGCCATGTCAGTTCTTCACAACATCTTCGCAGTAAAAGCCCACCTTACTGTCTGACAAACATTTCTAGACAAAATCCCAATTTCAGAGAATCCTGCCACCTTACTTTGCTAGACCTTTCACATTATTTCACCTATTTTTTGCTTCCGCTTAGCAATCCATGATATAAAACTATGGAATCTCTGTAACTGTTGCTAATATGCAATTGTAGCTGTCATAAGTTGCTATGATGGGATTCTAAAACACAGAATCATTATTAGAAGTTAAAGGCTTCAAAACACAACTGACTTACTAACAAATATTTCTACTTCAGAAGATAAATCATACTTCTGGAATCTTTGATTATTCTGTTTGGGTCAACTCAACTTTTACACAGTGAAATCTGCCTGAAGAAAACTGGTTAAAACTCTTTTGTCCTATAAACAAGGTGCTTTGTAATTGAAGATTATAAAAAAATTTATACAGAAGAATGTAAATATTCACAATTCAAAGATTTTCTCATAAACGTGGTCTGGTTTTACTCAACATTATTTCTTCAGTTTTCTCATCTATGAAAAATTCTACCAACTCTTCTTCTATCCTTGAAGATGTTAGTTACTAAACACTTGGGGGCACCAATGATTTCTATGATGTGGAAAGGATGCTTAAATAATTTCAAAGAAAAAAATGTTTTTGATACACTATATTCTGCAGTACAGATTCTCAGTATAGGCAATTATCTGACTTGTGCCAAATTCTTAAGAACGATAAACACACATGCACACACAGACACACTCTTCTCTCAGTTACACACATAAGACCAGAGGTTACTTGCACAAGACTGTGGAACCAAGAAAATTTGGGCGCTAAGTATATCACAGGCTCAGTGATACTGCAGTTCTCAAGGCCAAATTTTGCTCCAGAGAGTGGGCTCAAAATCATCTCTTCATCATTTCTAACTCTGAAGTGAGGTGAAAACCTTTCTACATTTGATTGTAAAACTTTTGAATAGGTTTTTCCTGTGCCATTAACTCATGCAAATGATAAATACTTCACGGCTATCAAAACCAAAAATGTCAGAGCTTGAGCACCTTTTCAAAACAAAATATTCTCTCCACTGAAGTGGCTTTATTTGCCACTTCAGTAATCAGGGCAGAATTGTTATAAGAAAACCTTTATATAATTCTCCAGGAAAATTAAAGATAAAAGGCTTTTTGTCCCTCACCTTCCACTCTATAATTTATGTTCTACTTTTAAGCCCAAATTATTTCACATGATTATTCAATTGTTTAAATGCCTGCAGTAAAGCTCTGCTATAGCAAACTGGATTTCCAAAGCAGGTTAGCCAAGGGTCACATCACACCATAGCCCTTAAAGGCAAGAAGGAATTTGCTGCTTTAACAAACATAAAAATGCCAGATGTTTGTACTGTCCTGTGAGGTTTCTGCAAATGGGAACACGTGGCTGCAACATGGCTTCGTTTTCCTTACATGATGGTACTAGTTAATCGACTAGAATGCTTCTTGTTAGTAAGGCTTGGCAATCTCTCCATCTCAGTGGCTTCCTTCTGGTTCAGGAGATAAAGACCTTCCCTGCTTGGGTGACAGAGGGTGGGTTTAGGATTTTAATTCTTCTCAAACCCTTGAGAGAGCCTCCGTTTTCTGTGGCAAAGCAGGTGATTTAACAAATTCTAAAGCCAGACTGTATTTTCACACCACTTTGTTCTGACTTTTGCTCTATCAGGATTGATGCACAAGTTAATTCCATGTCACAAATCAGGATAACATCTTCAATTAAGCATCAATTTTGAAAAAGAGAAATGTGTCAGCTGTGCAAGGACTCTCCCTGCAATGCTGTTGGCAGGCCAGCTGTTTTGCTACTTGACGGAATACACTGGTTAGGAGCTCTTATCCCAATTCCTGAAATTCAGTACTTTCGTAGGAAAATACTCTCCTTTAGTTATTTTTTTGTAAAGAAGACAAAATATTTCATGTAAGTGGTCATAGGAATTCTTCTGGTTTCTCTCTCATGATTTCCTTGAATTTATACAAGAGTTGCTTCTGTCAACTCAGCGACAATGCCGTCATCGCTTTCAAATGAGATCACCCTGTAGATCGATGGGCTATGCCTTCAAGTTGCAGATGCACAAAGGAAGCTGAGGACACTGGTGAACACTGCAGTTACTGAACCCAAATGTACTCAGAGACATCAACTGACAATCACTGCTCATTTGTGAAGAAGGGCTGCAGTGCACTGTAGTTCCACGCCACACAACCTGCTAACTCTGAGGTGTGGTAGGCAAGATCTCTATCGCCCACAATACCCAGCAAGTCCTATCAAGGATGGCCGAAGGTGGATGCTATTGTATGTTACAGGCAGAACAGCACGGATCATCTTTGTCAGGCTGGGCAGCATAGTTCATCTGCCTCACGATTTCTGCAAAGAGTTCGTCCACCATTGTTTTACTCTTAGCAGAAGTCTCCATAAAGGGGCAGCCCCACTCTTCGGCAAGGGCTCGGCCTTCACTGGAGGATACTTCTCTCTCACTCTCCAGGTCCACTTTGTTCCCCACCAATATGACCGGCACTTTCTCATACCTACAAAAGACAAAACAAAACACACATATATTGTAGCACTTAGCTCCAAATTAAATAGGTAAAATGTATTTCCTCTTTTTCACTGTATTCTACATCATAAATAGTCTCTTTAGTTCCATGAAAAATTACTTTTACCACTTGGCTTGACACCTACCTAAGATTGTTTTGAAACTACTCTCAAAATGGATCCCAAATGGGTTTTTCAAAATGATGTTTTCAATTACATGCCTTTTAAAATTTTCCCACCAGCCTGAATCACTGGTGGCATAACCATGTACTGTCCCATTAGGTGGCTCATACCTCTAAATGGGACTGTCCCGTGTTGTACCATTAGATAGCCATGCAGGCTCCACCAGTGGTTTGGAACCACTAGCAACTAGACATATGAATTACAGCCCTGTTGTGAACAGGTTTAAATTTATCTTTCCAGACATACTAGGAAAATTATTCCCAGAATCTCAGACTAACTCCTCTTAGATTAAATTTTTCTGTTCTAACAAATGCTTACTCAAAATTGCACTTGATCATGTAATAACTTGCTCTACTGAGCAAACAACTTATAATTGTCAATATTTTACTATATTTTATAAACATCCAAACTAATGGTGTTCAAATAGTTCCTAGATAAGAAACAACACCTCACAGAAATCAATTGGAAACCATCAAGTACAAACATGCCCTATTCCTTTATAAAACTGTTACAGATTAGCCAGTTGAAAGAAAATTATTATGGTTCTTTTCAGTCTGAAATTGACTGAACATTTCAATCATTGGGTTTATTTATCTCTTTTTTCTTTCTTAAATAGACTAGGGCATCTTGGTAACCATGTTTGAAAAATGTTAAAGCAATAAAGCTATGAGTATGATAAGAACACAGAAAAAGATTCACATCATTTTGCTACTTAAGGGTGACTCTCTCTTCATAGAATGGTTGTTCCATACAGTACAGGACATAACAGATGTCATGGTGTGGAAATACCCGGTGCTTGCCTCCTGCATATTTATTTACTATGCTTGATCATAGAAATACTTTTATACAAAGATCATTTCAAAAGATTTGTCCTTTCTGTAATTTTAGTATAAATCATGTGTGTTCTGATAAGTAGAGTATGTCTCTGATTTATAGAGGAAGTAAATGGCAAAACTGCATACAAGTGATAACAAATGCAACAGGACGTGGCCAGTCAGGAGAGGAAACACCACATAGTCAAGGCTTGACTGAGGCAGGATTCATAGAGGTTTTATCATTAGGGAAGCTGAGTGATAGGTAGTAATCATTCACTACAATACCTGCACAATTTCATTATCCTGCCAAGAGTGTTTTCTCTACCCACCTGAACCTATAAAGCCAATCATATTCTCACGCATTTCATTTTTTGGGGGGCAGGGTTAGATCCAGCTAAGAACAGCTTCAACAAGAGTGTACACTCTTGGCAGTGTGCCATTTAGCAATTTGAAACACAACTTAAAATGAGTGGGAGTAACAATACCAGGGGTAAATCTAGAGTTTGGCTATTATCATTTTGCGCGCAATGGGTTTGGACAACTCCATTTAAGTAAAAGGATGTTGTCTGAATTTCCATCATACCAACTTTAACTTAAGATCCCTGGTCTTAGATCACGCAGACAGCTCTGAATATCTGACACGAGGACTTTTCACACTTTTTGGACTATTACATACAGACAGCTATGTGTAGCCAGGACTGGCCTGTGGAGAACAAACCAGTGAAAATGAAGCTATACCAGAAGAAAGCACTAGCAGCTCTCTTGATTTGTGGACAGAGAAGGCTGGCAGGGAGCAGCCACTGCCAGCTGAGGCAGGATGAGGTCAGTCTCTACTCTGCTTCTTTTGTAAAGATGCAACTGAATTTCCTTTTCCGAATGAGAAGATAAACATCAGTATGCAAGGTGAGCAGCCTGCGGATGGACACACATTTGGGGCTAGAGCAAGCCAGTCGAGCAGATATCTGGCCTTGGTGTTCCTGGTAACTACAGCATGGTCAGCTCTGACAATGTTTCACTTTCAGTGATCTCAGCAAAACCCTGAGACTTGCACTTTTGGCAAGTCCTCCTGCAACCCCCCCCCCCCAATTTTGCTATGTATAAATAAAGATGTAGACCATGCTGGGTTGTCGCTGCCTTTCCATCAAACAGGTCAGGTCCTGTGTGGTCTACACGTCTAGTTTTTTCTTAATCTCCTACCGCCCCCTCTCAGGATGCTGCTGGCTTCATGGGTCATGGTGAGTATGCTTTAAAATGCTTTGCCTGTCATTGAGGTAACTTACAAACGAGTAAAATTTATTGCTTGGATTTAGGTTAAAAGCTAACTTTGATCTTTATTAGTAATACTTAAAAAGAGGGAAGTGATATTACTATTATTCATTGTGAGCCATTTTAAGAAATATTTTTTGAGTTTAAATATATCATGGTTTATACTTGAAAAATATGTGGATTTTTCTAAACTTGCAAACTTATGAAATTGCTAATGGTTCTATGATATACTGTTTAAATTAGGAGTTTGAATAAATTTTACCCAACACTCTGATTCTCAAATGGGCAACCAGAACATTGCAAACATAGGCCTATGTGTAGCAGCATTCACTAACTGGTAATAACATTTAATAATGTAGATGAAAATTCATTATTGGAGAACCTGTCCATCTTTGAGTTGTCAGAAATCTTTTCTAAAAATCAAGATACTAGAGAAATACAGATTAATATCTCAGAAAATTTAAAAGAACCAGATCTTTCAAAAATCAGGTACATTTCAAACTACCAGATGGTGACATATTTCATCTCTTAACACTGACACTTAACACTGAAGTCTGGGACAGTAGAAAATATCTCAAACTAGGATTCAGAGGCTCTGCTTCCGTCCTGTCGACGAGAGACTGTGAATCATTTCCTTTACGTCTCTGTATTTCATTTGTCTGTTCCCACTTAATACATGAGGTTGTAGCAAAGGTCAAATTAGATAATTTAGAAAAAACAAGTACGAGATAAATGTAAGGTGATGTCTCTTTCCCTTCCTAAAGCCTACCGATGGGAAACCACAGCTTGATAAATAGTGGTAGGAACCAGACATTAACCAGGGAAAGTAAGGTGTTCTTGAGCAAGAACAAAACAAGGCAGAGACTGAAGTGCTGGGGTGGAAATGAGCAAAGGAGACAAGTCAAAAGCGGCATGGAAGCAACCTGACACTGGTAATCCCTGCTCATGATGCTCTGAGCATCATGTAATGAGGAATGAGAAAAGCAGGAAAGCATTCTCAAAACATTGACAAATTAAGAAAGAAAATACTGCTACTTGTCTGTAGGAAAGAGAATCTCCAAAGGTTCTGGGTTGGAATGACAGGATGGGGTCCTGTAAGTAGAGGTAAGATTTGGAGGGACCTTGCTCCTTCTTAAGAAAGATAGCTGAGAAAGACAAGAAAGAGGCAAAGCAAAGCCACCTGACAACCGCCTTTAGCTAGGTCAGTGATTTAGGATTAACTTCATCTCTAACATGCCTCAAATCAACAGTGCCACCGTTTCTTAGTGTCTAAAATGAGCTGGACTATATAGTTTCCAAGGTGCTCTTAAATTCTACAGTTAAAATTCCAGTAGACACGGTGGGTCACACCCACATTCAATGCTCATCTTTTCCCAGGTTAATGGCTCAGTCCTCAGAATTCCTCTAAGAACAACTCCCACTGGACTGATTTTTAAAAGGAATACAGAAGTGCATGGCATCAGCAAAGCCAAAAGGTGTGAGGAAACCTCGTGAGATCTTGTGGGGCCAAAACACCAAGCAGCAGACTATCAATTCCACTGGCACACTGGCTTCTGTTTGGTGCTGTGATTCACTGACAGGACTCAAAGATGCACTCAGGACCTAAGCAGCTCTCTTTTGCAGCAGTATTGTTCAAACATTGACATTTGGGATGTTTCTAACTATGTGAATACTGAGAGCTACCCTGAAAAGTTCAAGCGAAATCACACTCTTACTTATCCATTCAACTCATTTGCTTGGCTCCTACTATATGCTAGATACTACTGTCCCCACTGACCAAATGTAAGGAACAAAACAGAGATCTCTGCCCTCACCATGACTACAGTTTAGCAGAGGACACAGATACTAATGATAAACATAATAAGAAAATAATAGGTTTACAGACTGGGGATATAGCTCAGAGGCAGAGCAAGCACAAGGCCCTGGGTTCTGTACCCAGCACTGGAAAAAAAAAAATTGGTTTACTAGAGGGCAAAAAACAAACAAACAAACAAACAAACAAAAATGCAGATCAGGGAAGAGCACAGGGGCACAGGTACTACACTGAGTAAGATGATCACAAGGCCCACTGACAAAGTTTCCCAAGCAGGAACCAGGAAGAACACGGCAAATGGGAAACAGACTGTACCTTGCTGAGTGACAACCTGTGGGACAGTGACCAGACCTGTGGAATCCATCCCAGGAACTCAGCACATTCCCGGCAGCATCTCTCTGGTGTAGCAAATATGTTCATTTGAGGCTAAATACACCTGAGGCCCTGGGATAACAGAAGTGCCTTAGGAGACAAAGTGACAGTTATGGAAGGGCCCACTCTATTTGGGAAGACTCGGCACCTCTGTCGTAGTTGATGGCAGCTACTTTCATGTTCTATTCTCACAGTTTTATGTGTTGTCTTCCTCTCTCTTCTTTTCTAAACACTTCATTTGGGAAGATGATAAAAAAAGGCAAAATTCCCAAAGGACTCAATTTAAGTATGCCTGGAACCTCATCACGCATCATCTTACGCATGCATCGCAAGTGTCCCACCAGCCTCCGTGTATCGTCCTTGATATTTCTCCTAAGAACATGGGCACAGTGAGAGAATGGCAGATGAAGCTCACATTGATTTGTTTATAGTCTGTGGACAAACACTTGTTTTATTGATATGAATTTCCATACTGTTTATTGTATTCACAAGCATGATTACATATGTATGAATAAATAAATCTAGCTCTTTTAAGCAGCTGTGCTTCGTGGGTTGAATGAAACATCACTGAGCTGTAGAATGTTGATGGGCTTATCAGTGAGCAGCTTTGTAAATATCATTAGCTCAAAAGCATTTGATGTGTTCATCAATGGACTTTTGTTTTCTCCTTTCTTATAACACTGATGTTTGTAAGTATGTGTGTACGTATATTTTATTCTGGTTGTGTAAACTTGATTGGTTGGTGATCAAAATAACTTGAGGATTAAAGCACACACTGATTCTTTGACCCTTTTCCAGAGCTAGTGAAAATAAATCTGAATTCTGATTCTGAGTTTTAGAGATTTTAGGAATCACTGGCTTCATCTACAACCTTGTGACCTTAAAGAATAGTCTTTGTTTATTATTTATAGTTTTAAATTGTGGCAAGTTCAGAATCAATTCCTCCTTCTCACTTGTTTATCAGTGATGAACTAGTCAGATACCAGTACTGTCAATTCTTCTCACTTCCTTCTTGAGTTGTAGCTTATCAGAAGGAGGCCATACTTCATGGGCCTCCTTGTCATGCTGTTATATTCTTAGTCATAAGCAGGTTGAAATGCAATTCTATTTAAATTCAGAAATGAAAATGAAAAAGGCTTTTCTAAGTCCCTTGTTCAACTTTCTACCCAGTGTTAGTCTTATCTACCAAGAAAATCTCAAGGCAAAATATCAAAATACTTGATGCTTCAATAACTTTCACAGCAACGCTGCCAAATGGCTTTGCAAATTGTATCTGAACAACTTTCATGATGTGAGCTCATAGCTAACGGCCACCTGCTCTGTCCTTTCCATCAGTTCTGTCAAATGTTCATGTTAAAAGGCCAGTTAGAGTGTCCTCTGTATGAGGAGCTAGGATCTGTGACACCCTGGCCCTTCTGGCAGATGGAAGCTCTTCTGTCCAAAAGAAAACTGGTTTCCTTATTCTTTCTGAATCATGATTTTAAAAAATCCCTAGCAATAGTTAAAAAAGAGAAAAATGAAAAACTTCTTTAATTTCACCTCTGTAATGACTCCTATAATAGTCTGATGTGTATCCTTCTGGCCCATACTCCTATACATATCTATGTGAACAAAGAAAACGTTTTATTAAAGGAGATTATATCAATTATGTTTAGTAATTTCAACTTTTACTTAGTATTGGGGAAATTCCATTTCAATAAATGATATATTACCCTAATGGTAGAATAGTATTCCATTTTATAGAATCTACACTATAACTGAGTACTGTAATTTAATTCCTTTTCCTAATAGTGAGCCTCTTTCACCATTTTTTGGCTGACATAAATAGCAGTCCATGAAGTATGATCTGTCTCAAAAGGCATGTAAAATTGTGTGTGTCTGTGTATGTGCATAGTTTCAGTGCTCATTCAGTTTCAGTGAACAGCAGTAAATTTATACTACAACCAGTAGTATTGGAGTATTAAGAATGCTTGTTGTCCACCTTCAAGTTGATATTTTTTATTTTCCAGAAAATATCCTAAAGAACTGGGGATACAGCTTAATGGTAAATTTCTTGCTTGGCATGCATGAGGCCTTGGGTTCAATCCCTAGAACCATAAGACAACAATAACACAACAACAACACCTTCAATAAAGTGTCATGGGGGGGGCACTGATGCAGAGGATTGTTTGGGCTACAACTTGAAGGCTCCCTTCACAAATGCTTCTTAAAGGGATGGAAAACAGGAGGTAAATAAAGGGCTCTCTTCTGCATTTTAATAGGGCTCTTTTCATAATTTAGCTTGAATACAGAAATCAGTCCTTTGCTTTGACTTTCTCTTGGTTTCAAAATGCATATTCAAGATGAACAGAGAGAAATTTATAAATGTAATGTAAAAATGACATAAAGAGAGGAGTGATACCAAGATACTGTGATTTTGTTGGTATCACTCCTCTCTTTATGTCAGTGTAAATAAAAATAATCTGCTTTCATAGAAATTATGAGTTAATATTTTATCAGAACAGACTCCTAATAGTTTGAGTCTGATTGGCCAATTGATGATGGAAATGCAACTCACAGGCATTTTAAATGCTGTATAAAAGTCTCTTTTGAGGGGCTGCCAGTGTGCTTAAGATGGCAGCAGCCAACTGAAGTCTTTTATTCCCTGCTGGTTACAAATAAAAAGTCAGAACAAAATACAGAAATGTGATTTTGTCAGAATCAAAGAAATATGGTTTTTTGACTAAAGGAACTGGGAAAAAAGCTCCCTAACATCCAAAGTGGAAGGCAAATTTCTCTGTTTTTCTTTTTTTTTTCCCCTACTCATTTTGCCTGGGAGATGATCCCAAATGACAATTGTGTGGCTGAGAAGAAAGCTAAAATTCTGTATTTCTGGCCAGAGGACCAGGAAAATGGGCCCCTGTGGTCTGAGGAATGTGGGTGGAATCCGAGAGAGGACATAAGTAAAGAAAAGGACTTCTTTATTCTATGTGTGAATCAAACCTCATATGATCTTCGTATGAGTGGGAAAGACCCAAAGGAGTGTAATAAAGGTTTTGAGATCTGAACCACAAGTTAAACCCCTGCTGCAGTTTAAAACTAGCCCTGAAAAGTGTGTGTACAAGACAACACAGTTAAGGTTTTAAACACTGACTGATAAGGGACTGTTTCCTGAATGAGAGCGGGAGATTGCACTGTGAGCTGAAGTGGGCGGGTTATCTACTGAAAGAAAGAAAGAAAGAAAGAAAGAGAGAGAGAGAGAGAGAGAGAGAGAGAAAGAAAGAAAGAGAGAAAGACCCAGAAAATTATAAAAGGGCTAAGTGTAAGCAACAAATGTTTAATACAACTTAAAATTACATAAACATGACTAATTCTCAAGGGCAAAGGCAATCAATAGATGTGATATGACAAAGATGCTGAAATTATCAGATCTTATAGAAGCCATTACAGTGTGAGCATCTCCAGTATGAAACTTTTGAACAACATTGGAGTACTCTGGATTTCAGATTTTCAGATTTGTATAAAGTGTATACATATATCCTCAAATACAAAGAACTCTGAAGTTTCAAATACTTCTGGTTCCCAGCATTTTCAATTAGGGATACTCAACAGGAGTACTTAATGTTCCATAATGTAAAGGTAAATACTCTGAAATGAATAGCAAAGTATCCTCAGAAAAAAAGGAAGAAATGAAAATTTAAAAAAAAAATTATATCTGAAATAAAACCTTCATTAGATGCAAAGAATAGTGATGACAGAAGAGTCAGTGAACATAAAGATAGATCAGTATAAATCATGCAATCTAAAAATACAGGGATTGAAAAAAATACATTCCGGAGTAGAATCTCAAGAAAACAAAAACACTCAACATGCATGCCAGTGGAGTTGAAATGAGAAAATCCACTGGTTCAGAAAAGATCAAGAAACAAATTACAGAAGTTTAGCAAAAGCAAACCATGTCAAGGCATAGCATAATCAAACAACTTCAAACCAAAGATAAAGACAAAAGCTTGAAAGCAGTCAAAGACAATGAATGCACTGTATACAGGAAAACAAAATGACCAAAGATTTCTCATCAGAATCCAAAGATGTCAGAAGAGAGAACAGCTTTAAAATATTAAAAGAATACATTAAAAACCCTGTCAACATAGAATTATCCTTCAGAACTGAAGATAGATTAAGAAATTTTCTCAGATTAAAAAAAAGGAGAATTTATCACTAGCAAACTTGTTGTAAAAAGAAACATTCCAGGAAGTTCTTTAGGCTGAAGTAGTATCAGAGCAAAACTAGAATTTCAGGAATAAGGAAAGAACAACAGAAATGATAAGTATTGGGGAAGTATACTATTATTTTTTTCCTCTCCAGTTCTTTAAAATATTAATGTTCAAAGCAAAAATTGTGACACTCCATTTTTGGAATTTTGCTGCAGGCAGATAATAACACATAGAAATTCTGGCAAAGAGACCCACATGTTTGTAAGCTCATTACACCTTAGGTAGGAAATATAAATTCTAAGGAGACTGTAAAAGAAGATTATTAATACTTGAAACAACCTCAAAGACAATAAATTGAAATGAAATACTAATTTATGTAGAAACAATAAAAAAAGAGGACAGCCAAAAGTGAGGAGTAGAAAAAAACCAAAAGGGATAAGACAGAAAACAATAGAAAGTAGACTTGACTGAAGCCTATTAACATTACATTAAATAGGAAATTAAACATGTGGGATAAAAAGAAATTTTCAAATCAGGTTAAAAAGAAAACCCAAAGACACAAGTATCTAGAATAAATAGTATCCACTTTAAATATATAAATCAGGGTATTAGATAGCTTATAAAAATATAAATAATAACCAAAAGAAAGCTGGAGCGGTCTACCCATGGTAATCTCTGACAAGGTAAGATTTCTTATAAGGAATATTAGCAGAGGATAAAAGGATTATATGACAATAAGGGACAACTGAACAAGAAAACACAACAATCCTAACAGTATATGTACTATCTACTAAACACATTATACACAAATGGACAGAAATGAAAAAAATAACTAGATAAATCCACATCTCCAATCATATTTGAAGATGCCAACCACACTTCTCAGTAAACCACACAACAAGTAAACCAAAAATCAGAAAGTTATAAGACACCCAAACGACACTATCAACTTTACCTAGTTAACACAGAACACTTCATCCCACAATGGCACATTCTTTTCAAGTATACCTGGAAAGTTCACTAAGAAGGACGATGTTTATGCCTATAATAAAAAACTATAATAATTATAAAATAATTTAAATAATATAAAATGTTCTTAGGTTATAATGGAACTGAACCAGAAACTAGTAATAGAAATGTATCTGAAAAATCTCCAAATACATGGAAACTGAACCATATACCTGTACTTCTAAATAATCCACAGGTGAAAGAAGACACTGCAAGGAAAATAGTAAAACATTTAATTGAATCAAAATGACAACACAACATATCAAAATTTGAAGGATGCAATCAAAGCAGTGCATGAAGGGAAATGTACAGCATTAAATATTTACCTTTGAAAAGATCAATTAATAATCTATGTTCCCATTTTAAGAAACCAGAAAAACAACAACAAAAAAATCCAAAGCAGAAGAAATCATAAAGAGCAAAAAAAACAAAAAACAAAAACAGAAAATAAAAACAGACAATATAAAAATCAATGCAATTAAAATATTAGTTCTGAGAATGTCCATAAAATTGATAAACTTGTCAAGTTAACCAAGAAAAAACAACACATACAAATTAACAAGATAAAAATGAAAGAGTGAAATCATTAAAGAATGAACAGACATTAAAATGAATGTGCCCCCAAAATAAAACCTTAGATGAAATGCACCAACCCCTTAGATAGTCCTTTATACCATCCATACTTTCTCCTCTGGGGCTGATAACAGCCTTTCACTATGGACCACACCTCATCTAAACCCCTGCACAACTTCTCCCAGCAAAACTCTAGCTTCTCATGGCTAATCCAACTTATCTCCCACAATTTTCCCTAGGATCCTCCTAGTTAACTTCTGTTGCCTTATTCATGGTAATTTTCTAGTTATGGTAGTCCCTCCCACCATTCAGATTCTAACTGCCAGACAGGACCTAGGTTACATTTTATCTCTTTAAAATCTTCCTTTTCTTTTATGTAGTTGGTTCATTATTCTGAACTCTTACTTACAATTTATCTTACTAAGAATTTGATTGCCAGAGGTTTTCATTAACTAACTTTTTGAGTAACAAGGCAGCCTGTGAGGGATTTGGGATATAAGACAAACAAGGTCCTCAGAGCTTGCATTCCAGTTAGAGGAAACACAGTAAACACACAATATAATAAAACATCATGGTAGTCACTGTCTAGAAAACAATACTAAACATGATAAACATATAGCAGTGTGGGTTGGCTAACGTTACATGAAGTAAGCAAAAAAGGCTTTCAAAAGCAGTAAAATCTAAGTAGAGGCTGGAAGTCTGAGAGATGAGTCAGCCACGGAGAAGAAACTAGGGAGAGAACATTTTACACAGAAGAAAAAGTCAGTGTACAGAGTCGGTAAGACAGTTGTAGCCACAGTTAAGAAACAAAAAGGAAACCAGCATGGTTACAGCACGGGGAGCAAGAATTAAAAAAAATGGAAACAAAGCTTTTGTAATTGAAGAGGGGAAGAAAGGGTTGAGAGAGGGGCAAGGATTGGGGAAAAAAGAATCAAGATGTATCATGTACAGGTACAAATTCCCTATGATAAGTGTGATCATTATGTATATCCAAAATGTACCAATAAAATTAAATGAAAAAAAAAAAGAGATAAACTCACATATCCCAATGGAGATATGTTCACAGAAATGTCACTAGGTGATTTCATGATTTTGCAAACATCGCAGTGTGTACTTCAACAAACCTGCATACACTAGTACAGCCTGTAAGGTTTGCGGCACAATAAGAAAGAAGATATAAAATAAAAAGTAGCCTTTATTCCGAGGTCATGGAGAGAACTCTATGACCATAGGCAGCCTGGTATTCTCTGACCAGAATGTGGGGTATGGGATATATATATATATATATATATATATATATATATATATATATACATAGGTATATGTATATATATGTATATATATATATATATAAAACCTCTGGGGGGGCACTTAGGGCAGGCATAGATGATGTGTGAAGAGCTGATTGGATTTTTCTGCATGTGTACACAGGAAGGGGAGTTGCAATTAGGGCTGAGGAAGAAGCAGCAAGTGGTAGGTGTTCCCGCTTTGGCCTTTCCCCACGTTAGACTACCACCATGACCATACAGTAATTTACTCTAGGGCAAAACTCTTTCACAGTCAACTATACACCCATGCTATGTAGTATATATTCAATTATATGGCCCATGCATGAGCAAAACACTGAAGGCAGTACAAAAATGTGATAATGGATTTATTGAAGGAGACACAGAGAAAGAGTAAGTAGTGCTTTTGATCAAAAATAAAAAAATAATCAAAAATGGTTTCGAAGTAATTTCCAATTTTCCAAATACAGCTTCATCTCATGACTCAGAACGTTAGACTCTACGGGAAACCACCACGTGCCTACTATACCTGTGCTTTCTACTGCACTTGTACTGTGATAATGTTTAAAAATATTTGCTATCCAATACTATTTCTTATAAAAGTTTTAGTATGTTATGGTGTTCTTAAATAGTAAAAATAATCTTAGTTTAAAATTTATACAATAATTATTTTCTTATCAAAGTGGCTACTTCCTTTATTATAATCTATAAAAGTTGGGTTAATTCAGTTCATGTTAACCTTAATATTATTTCTGAATTTCCACCTAAATTTTACTGATTATCTGGATGTCCTTAAAGATGTTGTTTCTAGATAAAAACTCTTCCGTATGCAAGATAAAATTCATTTGATGCTCAAATCTTGTCTGATTGAAGATCTTTCCACATATTCTTAAATTTCTACTAACAGAAAGAGAATGGGATTTTATCCTTCAACATTTGGGCATTTCTTTTACTTCTAAAAGTGAGTAAGTGTTAATTACTCAACACTACAAATTTACCTTTTAAAAGTTTTTTCACAATTATTATTTTAGTCATGGTCTTAAAGTGTTAAAAATACTATAATGATCAACAAAGAACCTTAAATCAAGACAGCGTAAATAAAAACTTCAACATTACCCCCACCTTCTAAGGCCCTTTTAAGAAACAAACAAACAAAAATAATAATTACTGTTATATTTTCCTATGGGTTTTTCCTATATTATGATCTCCTCATGCCATGCATTCCAACTTAAAATATAGTTTACAAAATGTAATCTACCGGATTAGTGAGGAAAACACATGATCTTATCAATTAATACAGAAAAAGCATTAAAATTCAATACCTGTTCAAAATAAAAACTCCAGAAAAATAGGAGTCAGTGGGGAATTTCCTCAGTTTGATAAAAACATCTACAAAACTTTACACTGCTGTCTATTTAGTGTTGAAAGATTATTTTCAACTTAAGACCAAGAACAAAGCAAGGTCAACCACAATCATAACTGAACTCTCCATGGTTCAGGACCCTGTAGTCAATGTGATAAGCAGAAATTTAAGAAAGGGAAATAAAAAGAAATTTAAGAAAGGGAAATAAAAGCAAAAAGGAAGATATAAAACCCTGTAATTGCAGCTGGTATTACCTGCTAAGCAAATCCCAAAGAATTCACAAAGGAGAAAACAAAAATTTTCCTAGACTTAATATGTTAATCCAGATTTATAAATATATAAAAATCAGTCATGTTGTTGGCATACTACTAATGTAGATATGCACTGTGAAATTAATACCATACCATTAAAAACTGATCCACAGTTATATAGGTATAAACTAATGAGTCATGCATGGATCCTGTATATCAAAAAGTATACATTACTGATTTTAAAAAATCAAAGTTCTAAATAAATGAAGAGTCATACTATGTCCATGGATTGGGTGACTCAGCACAGTAAAGAAGTCAGTTCTCCCTTAAACTGACATACAAGTTAACACGAGTCCAACAAAAATAATTTTTTCAGGCAAAGGCAAGATTTTTCTTGTAATTATATGAAAGTCAATTTTGAAAAGGAAGAATAAAGTGAAGGACATCAGTACACTACTTTAACACTTAATATATGGCTCAATGATCAAGAATGTGTGAATTGGTTGAAAGGTAGATGTAGATCAATTAAATAGAAAAGAGGACTCGAGACATAGATTGATGCAAATATGCCTGATATTTGATTAAGTTGCAAAAAGAGTTCAACAGAGGAAGAATAACCTTTTCAACAAGAGGCTGGAACAATTAGTCATGTTTAAACTAAACATCACATGTACAAAAATAAACAACTTGGTTCATGACTTAAATGAAAATGCAAAATTATACAGGAGAAAATCTTCATGATCTAAGGCAAGACAGAATTCTTACACTTGATAAAAACATGATCCCTCTTGTTTTTTAAGGAAAAAAAAAGAAAAAATGTTCATAGTTAATCGAAATTAAAATTTTGGCTCTGTGAAAGACTGTAAAGGAGACGGAAAGGTAAACAATAGACTAGGAAAAACTATTTTTAAACTACATCTCTAAAATAGATGAATTTCCAAAATTCATTAATGAAAGAAAACAATGCAATTAGAAAATGAATAGATATTTCACTCAAGGAGAAATAGACGGCAAACATATGAAAAAATGTTCAACATCATTAGCTATTAAGGAATTGTAAATTAAAACTACAATGCGATATTACTCACCAGAATGTCTACAATAAAAAACTGGTAAGGATATGAATAATCTGGATCACTTATAAATTGTTAATGAAATGTAAAACAGAATAGCCACTTCAGAAAACTGCCTGGCAGGTTTAAAATGCAATCTGCAATTACCATACAAATGATAAACTGCACAATGGCCTCAAGTCAGAAACAACAAAGATATCCTTCAATAAGCAGAAAAACAAACCATGGTAAACACATCACTGGAATGCTACTTGGTGGTAAAAAGGAATAACCTATTGCTATATATAACAACATGATGAATCCTCAGGCAATCTGGATGAGTGAAAGAAGTCCATCTCAAAAAGGTTACATCCTTTCAAACATGTAACATTTCTGAAATGCAAAATTACAGAAAATGTGACAAGGAAGGAAGAAGAGGAGAAAAACTGGGGATTGGAGTGGGAAAGGCTATAGAAGAGCACGAGAGATGCTGCAATGACCATCCTGTGTCACTGTCAGGATTCTGTGACGTTGTACTATAGTTCTGCAAGATGTTATCACTGGGGAAATCGAGGAAAATGGAATATGGAATCCATTAATTCTGACAATGGCATATGAGTCTACAATTATAAAGCCTTAATAAAATGGTAACATAAGGTCATTATTCATGTAATTTATGCTTTGTAACAGAGGCAATAAGAAGATTAAGTTCAAAAAGGGAGAATTTTTAAGGTCAGTTTTATTCCAGCCAGTGAATAAAGGCACAAAGAACAAAAAGAAACAAAAGGAGTAGCAACATAAAAATATAAACATATTTATAACTTTTACTGCTGTGTGTGTGTGTGTGTGTGTGTGTGTGTGGTACTGGGGACTGACTTGGGGCCTTACACCTGGTAGGCAAGCACTCTACTGATGAGCTATAGTCTCAGCTTATAAATCTTTAAAAAGCAAAGCTGTAGATACCAATTCAATTTATATGTGGAACTAAAATGCATTAAAATTAGAAAATATTCCATTAGACCATTCACAGTATTACCAAGTAACATAAAATGCAGAAAAAATATAAAGATGTAAACAACATATACAATGAAAATAACCAAACAAGATTAGATAAACTTAAAAAGACATAAAAACAGAAGAATACTTTGTTGCTTACAAGACCTATATATTTTTGCTTGTTTGTTTGTTTGTTTGTTTTTTGAGACGGGGTTTCACTATACAGTTCAGGCTGGTCTTGAACTTGCTTTGTAGCCCAGGCTGGCCTTGAACTCATAGCAATCCTTCTGCCTCAGTCTCCAAAGTGTGGGATTACAGGCATATGCCACCACACCTGGCACAAGACCTAATATTAATATCTGTATCAATTCTCCACAAATTGAATTACTGATTCTAGGCAATTCCAGTCAAAATGCTAAGAGGGTTTTGTTTTTAAGAAAACTGTCAGACTGATTCTTGGAAATACAAAGATTCTAAAAAAAAAATGTCTACAAGAGCCAAAGCAAATCTGAAGAACAAGGCTGGATGATCAAACACCTGATATCAAGTCTTATAAAAGCTAAGATAACTTAGACAGTGTGCTTCAGACATAAGAAGAGAAAAAATGCAAAAATAGAATAAGGAGCCTGGAAATAGACTCACACACATAGATTTGCTTATGACAAAGGGTCTTTTTCATAAATGGTGCTAGGTCAACTGTATAGTTTTATTAGAAGAATTTCTTTGATCCTTATCTTATACTACCCATGAATTATCTAGAAATCAACTACAAAACTGAATTAAGTTAAAAATTTTCTCAAAAGAAAATATGGATGACGGTTTTCATAACTTTTAGAGAAAGATGTGTTAAACAACACACATACCACAGATTATTAAGCCAAACTTGATTAAAATCAAGAATTTGCTAAAAAGTTAAATTTATGCTTGTAAAAGAAACTTAAGCAAATGAAAAGGTAAGCAAATGAAAAGGTAATCCAAAGCACTATATTTCTACAATACTGTTATGACATCAACAGCATTAGCATTTCTTTTCCCCAGCAATATAGAAATCTGGAGAGGAAGAGGAGTGTATCGACTAGACATGATGTGTTATAACTAACTGGGTCCACTAGCATGGGATTGATTGGCAGTATCTATTACAAAGGTCTACAGGAGACAGGTAAAAAAAAGCCAAAGGAAAAAAATGCACACTGCAGAAAGGGCTAGAGAGGAGCTAGAGTTCATCATTTTTGGCCGAGTGCTTGGCCTCCAACAGTAGCCCCCGCAAAAAGGACGAAATACAGGTATTTTGATATGGTTCAGGTCAATGCTAAATAAAGTAAAACAAGTTATAGTCAGGTATGGCGGTACATGCCTATAATCCCAGCACTCTGGTGGACCACAAGTTCAAGCCCAACCTGGACAATTTAGAATTTAGGGACATAGGGAGACTGTCCCAAAATCAAAAATAAAAAGAGTTGGGATGTAGCTCAGTGCCCTAATGGAAGGGAGAGCAAATAACAAAGAAACATAAGTAGAAACAGAAAGCTGTAAGAAATCAGTGTAGGGCAAAGGACATTAGATGATAAAGTCTCCAATGGTCTTTTGTTGTTATCAGGTATGGGGCTTGAGGGGCTGCAACCACACAGTGGTGGGGGAGTAGTGTAGTGGAATAGCCATAACAGGAAAAGCAGGAATTACTGGACGTGAAAAAAACCTGTCCTTTTCCTTGCATATCCACTACAATCTTTAATTTCCAAAATAGCTCACAACTAAGCCATTCCAACAGTCTCCTGAGTCTCCTTTACCACTACTCCATTTCCACAACAATTATTTTAAAACACTGTATTTATGGCCTCCGTCCCACCCCTAACTCTCCATAAAAATATGCAGCAGTTCTACAGTGCCCAGATAAAGGTCCGTCCCAAGGTTAACAATCAAGGCCAACCATAATTTGGCCACTGTCTAAAATAAACACAAAGTGTAGTACAAGCCAAAAAGAACTGGATCTAGGTTTAGGGGACCCACAAATAAGCCCTACCCGTTCTCCTGGACATGTCGTTTGGCCTTTCCGAGCCTCAGTTTCTTGTACGCGAAACAGAAGCATTAAAGTGTCAAGTCGAGGAAGATGACAGCAACAGCAGCAAGCATCTTCAGGGAGCGTGGTATGTGTCAGACTCTGCTACACAGCTTACATGAATTAACCATTAAAGTATTATGGATATTGTAAAATACTACAGAAATGCTAATTATTTTTTTCTAAGTTCTCTCAAGCCATCTGTTAGCAAGCCAATTCTAGAATCTTAATTGTAGCGACATAACTGTAAAAATGTACCACAACTGTTAGTATTTTATCTCCTGTCTCTGGCTTCCAGGCCCCTGGCAGAGTACAGTTAAATCTGACCATTTAGTCTGAAAACAGTTCATCTTGTGGAAAAGGGTTGAGAAAAATAAGATAGGTACTATTTCCTTTAAGGTCACAGGCCACAATTTACCCTCTTCTCCAAACAGAAGTATCTTTCTTTACTCTACTGATCTTCCTACTACAAATACTACAAAGTCACCAGATATGGAGCTCGGCTCTGAAGTTCCACTAAGACAAAGTAAGGTAACAAAACAGAAAACAAAAACAAAAAACAACCCTCAAAACTCTTACAACTCTGCATAGTATTAAGAGTTCTGAGTTAGTCTTGCTTCTGCCATGAACTGTGCTGTCTTTGAAGCTTTATCTAGGTCTGAGGCAGACAAGGACTATGAATACTTTGCAGTGCAGGGATCAGTTCTGGATTCTTAGTGTCATATGAAGTAAAATGAGAAAATAGAGAGAGAGTCTTCGAATTTGACAGTGTTTTCATACAGTCCATAGTGTTTCAAGCCTATTCATGGCCAGCAGGGTGAAAGCATTTTGGGAGGTACACTAGCTAGAATGTTTTATATATTTGGTGTATCTTGCACTAGATGCTGAGATGCTTAAATTGATTCTAGATAGGAAGTCTCAGGTTTCTGGGGGAAGAGTGGTCAAAATACAGAATGTAATGACCTGGTTTGTTTAACAAATATCTAGTGGGTGTTTTCTATGTTCCATGTCAAAACTGAAGCAGAACATGATCAAACACAAGGAAAAAGCCTTCATTTATAAACATAAACTAGATGGTATATGCCAATTATTTTTAAAAAACAATATAATCAACGGGAAAAGAGGGATGAGCCAATACAGATTTTTAAAGTTTTAAAGTGTGTATGTGTGTATGTAATTTCTGATGAAACTAAACCTTACTATGTTGTTAATAAAATTAAATGTGATCTTCAAGGATAATTATGTGTGGACAGGAGCAGTAGTGGAAAGACACTGGATGGACAAACTTTAGGGACACATCAACGAGGCCCTATCAATTTACCACCTTTTAAGAATTAATATACATACATTCAGTCATATATCACTTAATCATTTTCAATAAATATTTTTAAAAGATCTTCATTTAAAAAATCCAGAGTCAACAGTATTCTTTTACTGAAATAACTTCTAAAAATGTCAACATGCTTACTTTAAAAAAAAAAAAGTATTGTTTTTAATAACTATCACTGCATATAAAATACCTCTAAACCTAATGGCTCTAAATATGATTTTACTATTTTACTTGTCACTATGTTGGGGTCAAAAATTGGTGTGAATTCTGCTTCCCACATTATATTAACTGGGCCACTCAGGTGTCCAGCCAGGGTGGGACTGGGCTGGAGGTCAGATGGTTTCATCTCAGGTGTGGCACACTGTTAGGGACAGCCAGGAGGGAGCTCCCTCTCCCATTCCTGTAGCCGTAGCCCCAGGGCCTCCTCAAGTGTTGCTGCAAGGGAATGGACTTTCTGTGTGCCAGGTCAGGGCTCCCAGTGATTAAGGCAGAAGCTGCTAATCCTTTTACAAACTAGACTCAGAATGGGCTAACATCACTTCTGTAAAGCTGAATTTGAAGTAGTCACAGGCCAACCCAGACTCAAAGGGAAAGGAAACAGATTCTACTTCTCAGTGCAAGTTGTGTCAGAGAATCTGCAGCTATCTTTAATCCAGCACACTCAGTCAAAAAGATGTCCTCTTAAAACTGAGCAAAATTCCAATGCATGAGGATTTGCAAAATTAACAAAGCAGTAGAGATGCTGCCTAGGTCAAAGAAGATACTATTTAGAATAGATAACAGTATATTATGTGGAAAAGTGAGATTTAAATTTTCAAGATTATAAAAACAGAGTCTTAAGTGACCGTATGATTTACTGGGATACTTTTGAGATGGAATGCATTGCTTTAGTGAATGTGCAGGACAAGAGGCCTAACCCTAACCCGTCCAGGTATGCACTCACATCTGGAGGACAGAGAATGGATCAAAGCGGTGCATTTACTCAAAGGAAAGGGTACACAGGGCTGTCATAAGGCATTCAGGATGGTCTTTGAAGAAAAGCTTCAAGATGAAGATGTGCTGATGACAGCAATGGAAGATACCTCTTTTCCTGCCTCCTAGTTCTTTCTATATACTCAGATGGTATGTTTGGGTAGCCTTAGGAACAAACATTTTCTGTCATCAAGAATAACCTTTTAGAGCCAGGGGTTTAGCTCAGATGCACAAGTGCCTGCCTGGCAAGCACAAGGTCATGAGTTTGATCCTCTGTACCACCGCTCAAAAAAGAATAACCTTTTAAAACAGCACTGGGAGGTATGATTTGTTAGGCAGGGATGGTAAACAGTCCCCTGGCTGCCTCTCTCAGGGTAAAGGCTGCTATGGATCACAGAATTCTCCTTGCTGAGCTCATGCACATCTTCCTGATAGCAATTTTCCTCAATAAAGGTAACAATATTTTAAGATACTAGTTGGCCATTGAGAGCAGGGACAGACAGGATTTATGTAAACAATATGGCTCCTTAAGGCCAGACCACTTGAAAACACTTTTTGTGTCAGCAGTATTAGGTAAAACTGAGTTACCCATTGAGAAATTCTCTTCTCATTGCTTGCTCTTAAAAAATAAACTAAAAATTTTATGTCAAGTTAGCCAATGTGTGTATGTGTAATGTAATAAGTAGACTTTCCAAAGTCAGCCTTCACACAGCTACATATTTAACTATTTGTCCTAAGAAAGGACATTCTGTCTTTTAGTATACCAGCCAATATTACTGATGGCCAAAGTTTGGATTGTTGGTTCCTAAAGCAGCAAAAGAAACAGTATGTATGTGCCATTTGGGGGAGGGAGGAGTTAGGTTTTGGTTAGAGAAGATACAAATACTAAATATACTGCTGTGATCTTAACGTTTATCTCCACGGTTCACATAGTGAAACTTAGTCCCTGATGTGACAGAATGGAGAGTGGGGATTTCAGGAGGTGATAAGGTCACGAAGGCAGGGTAACTCTTAGGGCCTTTCTTATAAGAGGCTTCGTTCTGCCCACTCCACAGTAAGAGGATGCAACCAGAGACACCCTCTATGAAGAACAGACTCTCACCAGACACTGAATATGGTGGCATTCCCAGCCTCTGGAACCGTGAACAATAAAATTCTATTATTTATAAATTACCCACTGAGGGTATTTTGGTGTAGCAGCCAGTGTGGGTTAAAACATACTAAAGTAAATACATAATTATCATCATTAGTTCTATAGTCCATCTCCTGACCTTCTATAATGAGTTACAAGAAATGAAAGTCTCCTTAGATACAGTGGCCTGGTAAAAGCAATGTTTGGGGTGGTGAAGTCTTTAGAAACTTAGAAATCAAATTATTTTAAAAACTCTTTATTTCTAAGTCAACATTGTCAAACATATACTCAGTATACTCTGGCATATCAGAAAGATGATAGTATCTAATACTTATTTTTCATAATGCCCACAGCAATGCTATGCAAATGAGGTGGCTTAAGCCATTTTATCTGATGTTGATAGTGGTACTTTTTATACAAAGACACAAACTTTTTCTGGAACTAATTTATTAAAACCTCTGTCAACACTTCACATTATGCAACTAGCCATGAAAATTTTTAAAATTGTCATCTTATGCATAATTTTTGATATTAATGAAAAAGTTTACTATCACTGCCAATAAGTACAAAGTATTGTTTAAAAGTACTAAAACTATATGCTCATCACCTTCTATATACCATTTTTATGTTTAAGGAACATTACTAAAAGTTACTACAATTCCCTGTGAGCCACAAAAACATACTGCCACCACTTATAGCCAACATGTTCAGGGCTCTAGGGACAGGCAAAGGCACAAAGAACACAGCTCTCAAAGTTTGTTATAAGAACCATAGCACATTCTGCAAGGGTTTAAAACAGGAGAAAACAATGGACAAAATGGAAATGTGGTATCAGATAGGCATGTAATTTGTCAAGATATAAAGAGGCAATTGATATAATTTCCTAGCAATTACATTGCAGTGTGCTGTCTTCCAAAGATAGATAAATGCTTGGATTTTGTTTCCATTTCTGCTGAAACTTTATTATTGATGTTTTAGGATTACTACATAAAGAAGCCCTATATTCATTATCTCATTAGTTATTATATCTATGTTACAGATGAGGAAATTAAAATGCTGAAAATATTAACTTACTCTTAATTACTTAACTGGTGAGAACTGGAACTCAGCACTTACTTTTCATAGATAATTAACATGCACATCAAAATTCTGTGTTAAAGAATTATTATATGTAGGTATGTAAAATATTTGTTAAGTTCATTGGAAACCAAAACACACATATTTGGAATTTAGGATAAAATTCTCTAATTTGTAGAGAAAAACACTAAGATTTCATTTAAAGAGAGCTGTAAAGGCATCCACTAAAGAAGAAAATACTAATATGTAATGAATTATTAATATGATATAGGATTTCCACATTTGAATTATTAATTTTAAAGGGATGGAAAGAAAGCATGAGAAATAACACTCCTAAATGTTTTAAGTAAAGGTTCACAATGATTCTCTTGGGTAACTTTACCAAGTGATCTGAAGACACTATAATTATGGTCTTCTTCATTTATTTTATTGTCTTCATCTATTTTACTGAATCAATACCATTCTGGGCCAATGCAGTAGACCTTCCCAAACCTCAACAACTCACTGTAGCAATGGATGATCCTGCAGTCATGTATTTATCCTCAGTGTTATTATAGATTAAGATTTTCCTTTCTGAAATGCTTGGCAATAGAAACATTTCAGGTTTTGGAATATAAGGTATATTGGGGATGGAATATAAGTCTAAACATGGCTTTCACTTATTTTTCTTTCATGCACACCTTATATATATATAGCCTGAAAGTAATTCTATATAGTATTTTTAGTGTACCAGTATTTTGGCTGTCAGGTGGAATTTTCCAATGGTAGTATTATATCAGTGTGCTAAAAATTTTGGATTTGGGAGCATTTTGAATTTCAAATTTTTGGACTAGGGATGTTCAACCTGTATAATATCCCTTGATCTATTCTAGGTTTCCAGAATCCTGCTAGGTAGCCTGCTTTGCTACAATGAACAAGACTACAGGGGACATAAAATCTCATAGTCTAATATACATAGCAAACTATTAAATGATTCCTCAAAAGTTGTACTTTCAGTATTTTTTTGTTCAGAGACTAAATGTGAACTTTCTGTGTGATTGAGGTAGCATTTACTAATGAGCATTAGGAAGTTATTTCATTTTTATACCATTACATAGCATTGGAGGAAAAGCAGGTGAGAGATAATCCATTTTAAAATATTGAGCAAATAGTCCTATTTAGTGTTCTTACAGTAAAATGATTTAGGACAGTGTTTCCAAATAATGTGTAATTGAGATCACCTGGTAATTCATAAAGACCACTTAAAAATAAATCAGAAAATATAATGTTATACAGGTGACAAAGCAAGATTATTGTTTTATGAAACACTAGTTTCAGTTACTTGTATTTATGCCTGTATATAGTGTGTCACAATATAAAATGCATTTCTTACTGAAGACCCTGGTTAAGAAAATGTAAAAGTTACTGTTGAATGACCCAGCAGAAGACAGACTTTTCCCTAGTATTTTGTTTTGTTATGATTTATATCTAGATGCCTTGAAGAGCCTCACACTTACAGGTAGTCTATGGAAGGTGACTGGATTTCAGGGGTTGATGGCTCAGTTCCTGTTAGGAGATGGGGTCTGGCTGAAAGAGGGGGCTCGCTAGGAGTTTATTTTCCTTCTCAATTCCTTCCTTTACTCTGAGGTGAGCAGCTTTTTCCGCTCAGACCTTTGCACTATATTATTCTGCCTTGGAGTTGGTTAACTACAAACAGAAACCTCTACAAACTGTAAGCCAAAATGAATTCTTCTTCCTTTGAACTGTGGATGTTGGACATTGTGTCTCAATGATGCGGAAAGTGATTAAGACAGATTTTGGTAGCAGAGAAGTAGAGTTGTGGCGGTGACTGATCATGTGACTCGGAAGCCTGTTTAGCAGTGGTTTGTGGGAGGAGTTTAGAGATACAAGTTGAAGTCAAGAATGCTGTAAATTGAGCTTTATGGGAGATTCTTGTCAGAGCTCAGAAGACCAAAATGCTGATTTAAAAAAAAGCAGATGAAAAAGACCAGGATCAGAAGTTTCAGTTAGGAACAAAGACTCATTGGCAGTTGGAGTCCAGGCAGTTGCCGTGGCAGAAAATTTGTCTGCATTTTGTTCATGTCCTGGAACTTTGAAGGACTAAGGGCAGTGTTCTAATTCATCTTGTGGAAAAAATTTCAAGGCAGTCCAGCATTCAGGTTGTGGCATGGGTACTGACAGGGAATTCTGTTTTGTTTTGTTTTGAAACAGGATCTCATTATGTAGTTCAGGCTGGTCTTGAACTAAAAAATGTAGCCCAGGCTGCCCTTAAACTCATGATAAAGTCAAAACAGAAGAGAACTAGGCTGCTGAAAACATTAGCATTAAAAAGGCAACTACTTTATAACAGGACAACAAAATATGCCTTGACGGTATGTGAAGAACCAGTGAGATCCAAGGTCCTCTGGCTCAAAACTGCAAAAGTAAAAGACTTTGCTTTGAAAGATGAGCCTTGGAGTATTACGTCTCAGAATGATAGAGGAACAGGGTAGTTGTTTCTCAGGATCATAGTGTTCAGCAATCCAAGCATTCAACTCCCATATCCATGAGAGAAACAAGCCTGGTTACATTCAAAATGCAAGAGTGGTGGGATCAGGAAGACTTTCACCCAAATTTCAGAAGCAAGTCTGGAAAGCCAGGCAGTATGGGCAGTGTTTGAAGCTGTATGTGTGAAACCAAAAGTGCAGGAGACTCCCAAAGATTGGAAAGCTCAGGAATTGGATCTGAGGAAAGCCAGCCCAAGAGAAAAGCCATGAAGGCTATCACCACAGGCAATGCCACAGGGGTGGAGCCACCTGAGCCTTCTGGAGTTCACATTTCTTCACAGATTACCTTGGGTGCTAGACATGGAACTACAGGATTTACTGTTTGCCCTGCTAGATTTTGGTTCCTTTCTATCTGGCTATTTGTACCTTTTAGAATGGGAATGTCTATCTTATGCCATTATATATTGGAAGTGTTTAACGCCTCATTTTTACAGGAGCTTGAAGTTTGCTTTAAATCTCACAGGAGAGTATGAACTTAGATTTTTCAGCAATGCTAGAAGTGTTAGGATTTTGGCAACTCTTAGAGATGGACTGAATACATTTTTCATAAAGATAAGGGCATGAGGTTTTAGGGACCAGATCTAGAATGTTATGGTTTACAGTGGTACCTTGGTTCATGAACATTACTCCTTTCATGATTCTGGTCACAAATTGAATTAGATAAGAACTACATCAAATTTCCCCATAAAGTCAACACTGAATCTAGCCAGTGAATTTGATTCAGTTCTCGTCCAGTTTGGTTTGTAGTGAGAACTGTGGAAAGAATTAAGTTCATGAACTAAGTAAGATACCATTGTATATATGTACAATGCCCCCAAAAGTCCCATAAGCTCGCAGGTAGGGCTTTTGGAATGACTAGATCATGGATATATGATACTGGATTAGGATGTGGTAACTAGGTTAGTTCAATGATTGGTTTAACACTACTCTGGGTGTGGATGATGTGAAGGTCCACCCTGGGTGTGGGTGGCACCATCCAACAGACTTGTAGCCTGCATGGGCTAAAAGGAAAAAGGAGGCTTGCTGCTTGCTTCCTTCCTACCTGCCATGAATTGTTTCTCCTGTCACGTTACCTCACCTTAGCGCCAGCTGACTATGGAAAGTCACCTCTATAAATTGTGAGCTAAAATAAACCTTTCCTCCTTTAATTTTGAGTGTCAGGTATTTTGCCTCAGTGATAGGAAAAATAACTATGCCATTCCCAAATTATGACTCAGTGCAATATACCAGTAACAACTGATTCAGATACCTAATAATCTTGTCCTGAAAGATATGCTTAAAAACATCATGTTTTGCAACAATGACCCTTAATTTAGACTGAAATACTGCTTATTAAAGGTAAAAATAAAGGTGATATAGAATATTGGGCCCAATATTTCCAAAAAGGTTTTAACTTTCCTGGTGGTCAAAGTTCAATCTATTTAGTATTCAGTAAATACCATGATAAAATGTTAGCAACTTGAACTATTCCATTTTACACTAAATTTCTTGAAACTTTATGAATGTACTCAGTTATAATGATTTGTGTCTAGATGTCCCAAAGCCTCATGCAGTACCAGAGTATTCTGGGAGGTGCTGAATCTATAGAGTGTGCGACTGTTTCATAGTGCAATGCTGGGGTTAAGGATGCTGGGATTAAGGGCTGATGACTGTTGGATCAGTTTACTGATTGGATTGTCACCACACTAATCCCAGTAGACTAGATATAAATGCAGGACAGAAAGAGGCTTGTCTCATGAACTCTCTCGTTGCTTTTGGTGTTTTCATCCATCATGAGCTGCTGCCCCTCTGCCATGTGCCACCCTGCCTTGGACTCAGCTGATTATAGCCTAAAACCTCTACAAACTGTGAGCTAAATAAGCCTTTCCTCCTTTAACCTTGGGTGTCAAGTATTTTTTCTCAGTAATAAGAAAAGTAAGATATCAGTTCACAAATGCTTCTGATTGCAAATAATATGGTTCACAAACAGAACTAACTGTTCAGCAAAATTTTGCTTCCATTTGCAAATTTCACACCATGGCCATTTACACCGCACGAACACAAATGGGGCCATTTTCCCCAAAATGTAGAACAAATTAAATTCATGAACTGAGGTACCTCTGTGTTGATGTTTTATATACATACATTAATGAAATGCAGATGTCTAAGCTCATAGCATTACCATTATTGGTATCATTCTACTAAAAAGCTCAGTTTGATCTGGTGAAGTATAAAGGTATATTTAGTGTCTAAGGCTGAGAACAATATTTTAATGAAGTGAACCACAACTGTTATTTTAACAAATACAAAGGCAAAAATATAGATGGCATATTTCTGTATGCCATTAAAATTTCATCACATTTTTCTTAGAAATTCTATGCCTACATGTTTACTTTGTTAACTAGCCTCAGTAAGTCTTATCTTCTTTGAAAGTCTATTCAAATTCTAATATTTTCCCAAAAGATTTACAGCATTCACAACTCTTTTAATACCATAGGCCTGAAAAATATTAGGAAGGAGAAAAATAAAGAGAAACATTAGAAAGGAGAATAAGAGAAACAAGTAATAGAATACAGTCAAAACAGAAGAAAACCCAGAATGAAGTTAACTTATTTTTCCATTGAGACCTAGGGAAGATAATGAAAAAAGCAGTATAAAATTGAAAGTATCCTTAAAAAATTCCCTTAAGTAGCTATACTTTTTTTTTGCAAAGATCTTTGACTACAAATATGTATAAATATATAATATACACACTTTAATGCCACATATAATTTCTACTACAACAATTAAATTATTCAAGCATAGTACTTGGAAAAGTTCAGCAATAAAAACTATGTTGGTTCTTCCGGTTGGGAATGTCACCTAGAGACATTTTAATGAGTTTCTTTACCTCCTCCTTAATGTTTACTAATTAGTTTATGATTTTTTCTAAAATATAGCTAGAAAGTCAACACCATGCCCTTGCTAATGGCCTGAATGTCATGATAGTCATTTTGCCTCTCAAACTGCATTTGATGCTCTTGCCTGATTCTCAATATGCAGGGGGAATTGGCATCTTTTGTCTATATGCAGTAGAATGCAAATGGTTGGTAGCTAGTTATTTAAATTGTTTTTGCTCCTTTCACTTAAAAAAATTATAATAATTCCTCTGATTAGAGATTTTATTGATGCAATTATCATCAAACCTTAAAAAGAAAATGCCTACAAGTCACAAGCTGTTGATTCTTTAGGGATCATTACTAAACTCTACCTGGTCTCTGCTCTCTCCAACTAGAGAGAAAAGCACTTACACAGAATTTTAGAGAAGAGAGAACATCACCTATTTAAAAATTTCAGTACTAAGTTGGCAAAAAGGAAACTATTTGTAACATTCTGATTTTACAATATGCAAAAAAACTAAGATTTCTTTTTCAGGAAAAAATTTTGAAGCCTATATTTTGAAGGCTCAATATTTAAAGTTTCGGTTATGCAATTAAGTCCCACAGATCTCCTCTTTCATGGTATCTCTAGTTAACAATACTATTTTATATATTTAATAATTTGTTAAGCGAATAGATCCCATGTTAGATATTCTTATCAGAAAAAAATGAATGAATGAAGAAACAGGGCAGATAAAAACTTTTAGAAGTGATAGACAAGTTAATGGTATATTTGGGGTGGCTGTTTCATGGATTCATGTTTATTTATAAACAAATCAAATTTTATGTATTAAGTACGTGCAGCATTGTGTATGTCAATCACAGCTCAATAAAAAGCTTGTTTTTTAAAAAGAAACAAAAGTTGATGAAAAACACTGAATTCTTGGAATCATTTTTTAAAACAAATTTTTGATCACCTGAATATCTCTTACTATTTATATAATTTCCCTTTCTTAAACTCACTAGTTACATGATTCCACATTAACAATTTTTTAACACCAGTATTTTATTTTATAACCATATTCTCCATTTTTAAATCTTAGTTTTATATATATTTAATGGGTACAGCTCTTCCCAGTAGTCCTCTTCTCTAATTCTTTATGTTTGACTGATGTGATTTAGTCATCAATTTTAAAGAATCAGAGCACAATGTCTTCCAGATGAAGGAAATTCTTAGACTGTTTTTTTGGATGATATGTATTTATTAAATTTTTAAAAAGTGATCTATAGCTGTTAGGGTCTACACCTTGGATGTCTTTCTTTGGATTAAATCTGGTTACTGGGCAAGGAAGTATCTCTAGTTGTTGGGAAAGTGGAGCTCCATAAGTTACACTCACTTGGGACAGATATCATTTAATATATTCTCTGGTTTCAGTTCTAATATTACCAATTGGTCACAGGCCAAATATCAATTGGCAATGTGCTTCTGGTTTAGAGTAGGTTTTTATTGCTACTTACTGTGAGGAGGAAAGGGTAAACAGTTTATCACTTAAATGCTATGAAAATACTAATAATTTTTAAAGAGCAGAAAGTCTGGGGTAGTACAATCAATATCTTTCCCCCAATTTTAAAAGACTTTATGCCTTCTAGCCTGGTGCAATGCACAAAGTCTACTGTTTACAATTCTCAAGTTCTATCCTTGGCGATGTTCATTCATTTCTAATTTCTACTCCTAGCCATATCTATTTATTTCTACTCTTTATATTCTATCTACTCTCTCAATCCGAACTATGCAGATGATTCTGAGTTGTTACATTCATACATAACCTGACACTTGAGGGTTTATTTAAATATTCTAATTACTAATTAGGTACAGCTATCTGTATGATTATCACCTCCCAAACTAAAATAATCTCTTCCAGCAATTCCTCCATAACTCTATTCACTTATGTTAAAAATGTCAAGGCTACTTTTGACCTTTCCCTCTTGCATTGTTTAATTCATTTTTTACCACAAAACTTAAATCTTTCCTATCTATTCCTATAGATGCCATGCTAATTGAGAAACTTTATACTTCACAGAGATACTAGATTATCACAATATTTATAACTGTTAAGTTAGCTTTAAATTTTTTTACCTGACCTGCCCTCACACTACCACGTGAATTCCTAGTGTAGTCAATATGGTCTGTTAACATCCAAAAAAACAGTCTAAGAATTTCCTTCATCTGGAAGACATTGTGCTCTGATTCTTTAAACTTATCTTAAACTTCACCTCTTCCCTTTTAGCCCAACTATATGTACTTTCACAGAAAGTTAGCACTGAAGGAAGATTTTGTTCTTCATCTGCAAAATCAACTTTGGAAAACCTTCCCCTTCATCCATAATACTACAATATTTGGGGAAACTAATACTAAAGGACAATACAAATACTTCATCTGAACATTCCTTATTTGGACATATTTTGATTATCTCTTATGAGCCAGAAGCTATGCTAGCCACATGGACTTTGGTGAGAAAGACTGTCTGCACACAAATCAAACAAATAAATGTTGATGAGTGCTACAAAAAAAAGAGAAAGGACAAAGTGCACTAATGTTGAAAGACTGTATAGCTGAGAGAAGGGGTAAGGCATGAAATTGTTCCAATGTGGGAAGACAGAAGTTAATTCAGGTAGAGGCTTCAAGTGAGAAAAAAATCTTTCAAGCAGGGTAAAAGAGTGAGTAGTAATTAACTGCCAAAAGGAAGATTTCTCTAGGCAGGAGAGCCCAGAGAAAGGATGGTTCAGGGAATTCAAACAAGGCCAGGGTGCAGGGAGTATAAAGACTGCAGGAGGTTCGGCTGCAAACCAGGAGGGACAAGGTTCCACCGGGTTTTAAAGGTCACGTTGAAGGTTCCTGAACATCATCCTAAGAACAAGTGGGCCTTGAGCAGCGTGTTCCAAGATACTTCACTAACTCTGGGATGGGTAGGATTGAGAGAAGCAATTATGAAACCAGAAAAACTCTTTTACAATTTCAATTTACAATTGAAACATATTCTGTACCTCTATCACTCTCTGTGTATGTGTATGATCTCACCCAAAGTCAAATTAAGGAAAACATATGAATTTATACTGATTACTATTTTCAGTTGGTCCACTTGGCTTTTGATAAGTGGTTGTGTTTGTGTGTACCTATAAATACAGGATATGGGCAAATTTTATGTTTTTAAAAAGTAAAACAGAAAACATTCCAAATTATAATAATCCAATGGCAAATTCCATTTCATTGTTTGGCTATAGATTAGCACCAAGTTTCTTGCCTTAAAAAAGATTCCTTATAAAGGAAAATATTTTAAGAAAATACCAACAAACTATCTTCCAAGGATTATTTTATTCCAACTGATTTTTGTCTCACTTTCCCTATCCTAGGTTTGGATATCAAAATACAATTACTAATAGAAGTTATTTCCCCTAAAGTTTCAATTTTATTTCAAGGGTAAAACTTAAGGGAGTGAGGGTGATAAATTACTAATAAAGGAATGACAACTAGAATTTTTTTGAACAGTTTCAGTGTACCACATATTGCATTGGACACCGTCATACACATTATTTAATTTAAATCTAATGATTCCAGAAGATGCATGCTATTCTTTATTTTACAGATAAGGAAATTGAGGTTCATGGAAATAAACATTTCTAAAAACTGTATATACCTTACATATGTGCCATCCAATTTAGTAGTCTGTAGCCATCTGTGACAAACACTTAAAAAGTGGCTAGTTTGATCAAGATGTACTCTAAGTATCACATACCAGATTTCAAAGACAACATAAGTACAATACCCTGTTAATAACTTTGAATAATAGTAAGATGTCAAAATGATAATGTTTTGGCTATAGTGGATTAATGGTATTACTAAGATTAACTTTACCTGTTTGTATTTTTTAAATCAGTTACTAGAAATTTTTCAATTACCTATTTGGTACACATTATACTTTTGTTGAATAGTGTGGACCTGGATAAAAGACTGGATAATAAATGGACCAGTAGATGTCAAGCAGAAAGACAGAGTGGGATACATGGATTTACACAGATTTAGGTTTGAATCTCCTCTTCATCACTGATGGTCTTGAGTATGATTCCACCAAATCGTTAACTTTTGTATCACCTATATTATGGTAATGTCAACAATTGTTTGTATAAAATATGTAAAGCAGCCAAGAGGCATACACTGGGCAGAGGGCAGGAAACAACTCCTGAATACCTCCTACAACAATTGGTTCCTTCAAAAACTGGTCCCCAAAAGCATAGAAAACTCACTCATTTGAAAATCATGTTTTATTTTTCAGTTGGAGGGGCTAAAAAACTCTTACATCTACCATAACACTACATGGCTTCCTTTAGATTTAAAAACATCTACCATAACACTACATGGCTTCCTTTAGATTTAAATTGTTCATAAAACTATAGACTTTGAAGCCAAATGAGATTATGGTGAGGCACAGAATGGCACTTATGGTTCTTATGTAATACAATCGTTGAATTCCAGTGAAAGTTTTGAACTCTAATTCAGCCAATCAATATTGAGAACTGAGACAGTAAAATAGTACCTATGTAAGTAGAATTTTACCTTATTTTTGTTTCTTAGGTCATAGTGCAAACAAAGTATATTAGTGTGCAGGCTAACCCTGTGGACTGAGAAAAGTATTATTACTAAGAAAAGCAATCTGCACTATTTCATGAAACTACAAAATTTCCAGGTGTGGTGGTGTACATATATAATTCCAGCACTCAGGAAGCTGAGGCAGGAGGACTGCTGTGAGTTCAAAGCCAACCTGAACAAAGCAAGATGTCTCAAAAAACCAAATCAAACCAACAACAAAACCCTACAAATTTATGTGGTCCACGCTATCCAGTATTTTGTCAAAGTCTTTTGTCATTTCTTTTCCTTTTGAGGCTTGTGTCAAGAAGTTAGTCCTGTAGTAGTGTATGTGTGCATCTTTACATTTTTATATGTATGTATTCAAATGTGAAGGTGGGGCAGCTGGAACATTTACTTGGATTATTTGGCCCAAAATTGCCATGCGGCAATAGATGAGACTATGTTTGTTTTCTTTTTAATTAAGAGGTACTGGAGAAGGGAGTAATAGTTACGAATTTGAGTAACCTAAATGTAGCCTCTTAAATGTCATATACATATATACTAAATTCAACGTCAAAATTGTTCATCTCTCATATCTATAAAACACCTTTAAGAGGAAGTATAAAACACAGATTGGAGAACAATGTAATGGCCATGAGAGTATTCAGTGTATTTTAATTTGCAATTTAATGCAAGAAGTAACACAGACTTTAGTTTAGCTATTTAAAGGCATACTCAGTTAGATGGGGTGAGGCACTGGGGAGAGGGCCTTTCATTCTTGTATGCTGCATTAGAAACCCAGTACCTGTAACAAAATTTTTAGCACCTTCTGAGTAGAACTGACTTGATCCTAGCTCTTTTAACCTAACAGACTCAAACTGACTTATAATGTGCTTGTACCTACATTACACATACAACTATCTTTAGCACATATCTTCCAATCTAGGGCTCTAGGTAGACTAAAACAGGGGGAAAAAAAAGTGACACAACATTAGCAGCATTAACTAATAACCTGACAATACAGTGAGGGGTAATTAAATAACAATTAGAAAAAAAAAACCTACCCAAAATCTGGCATGTTGCATTTCTAAAGTTTAAAATTATAAAGAAAACTAAACTCCATCAATTTAACAGAAAACAATCAAACACTTAGGCAATTTAAGCTATCGGCCATATTTCCAAAATACTTATTTTTGAAACGTTTATTTATAAGGAAAGAATTTATTTGCTTTAAGTTTAAATTCGGTTACACCTGAGTCAAACCTTTGAAGAAACTTGTCGTGTTTCCAGGAATGCCCTTTTTGGGAGGGAGGGAGGGAGGGGAAAGTAGCTAGATTAAATAAAAAAGTTAAGCCTGGTGCTTTCAATATGAATGGCATGTCTGTGTCCCTATATGCTAATCCTCTCAGTCCCACTGAGCTGTTCAGTCTTCACATAATTTGATAATCTGAAGTTTGGCATTATTGAGCTCAATTTTTGCAAAACGCTCTGGCAGCACTTAAGTCTCTTCTGAGACCAGACCGGTCTCAGTCCTGTCGAACTGACTACCAACAGGATACGCATGTGCAATGTTTGCTGTCAAACGCTGCAAAGGTGTATTTGCGCGTGTTCCGTTCAGGCAAGACTCGCCTATCCTTGCACAGATGCCTTCTTTCCACACACCCCTCCGCTCCCCTCCTCCCCCCACAAGTTTTAAACTTTGTTTCTTTCGGGGATCTGTACCAGCGCTACTGATATCCAAGAGACAAAGGGCCGTGCTATGTGGGTTCAACCGTTGCCAAAATTTTTAGTTGTGAAACAAAGCGCTCGCATTTGAGATTCGGGAGAAGGAGGAGGAGGAGGATGCAGAGCCCGGAGTCGGGCCTCTCCCTAGACAGCGCCCTGCCCGCGCCCCGCCACCCCACCCGCTCACCGCTTCACGCGGATGATCTGGTCCCGCATGGGCTTGATGTCCTGGAAGCTCTGCTGGTTGACCAGGCTGTAGACGAGGATGAAGCCCTGGCCGTTTTTGATGTACAGGTCCCGCATGGACGCGAACTGCTCGGTGCCCGCCGTGTCTAGGATCTCCAGCACCGACGGCGACGAATCCACCTCGATCTCCTTGCGGTAGAAGTCTTCGATGGTGGGGTCGTATTTCTCGATGAAAGTGCCGGTCACGAACTGCACGGTCAGGGCGGATTTGCCCACCCCGCCCGAGCCCAGCACCACCACTTTGTACTCGCGCATCGTCCCTCCGCCGCCGCCGCCGCCGCCGCCGCCGCCCGCGACATAGACCTGCGCCCGCCGCTGAGCCGCGCCCGGACCTGCCCGCGCCGGCCCTGCTCACGGTCCCCCGGGCGCCGGCGACGGGGCGGCGGCTGAAGGTGCTGCGGCCCTCGGCATGGGCCGAGCCGGGTGGCAATGCAGCCCCGCGGGCACCAGCAACGACTGAGAGAACGAGCAAGACCACGGAGGCGCTGGAGCCGCCCGAGCCCGGGCCCGCAGTGCCGCCCGTCCGCGCCGCCCCGCCCCTCGTGCTCCACGCCCAGCTCCCCGCCAACCGCTGCCGCTTCCCAGGCGCAGGAGCGCGCGCACAAGCCCAGACGCAGCGCTGCCGGGGGCGGGGCCGGCGGGTGGGGCGGGGCCGCGCCCAAGCCCCGCCCCGGGGCCAGTCGCCTAGGCGACCAGTCGCGCGCGCTCCTGAGAGGCCCTGCGAAACTAGGAAGCTTCTGCCTGCGCTTGGATAAACAAGCACAGATGGATATCGCTCGGCGACACCCCACCCCGCGCACCCTGCCGCACTCAAGGCGCTGCTCGTCTGAGGCGGGAGCGGCATCAACCTGAGGGTCCCACGCTTGGAATTTAACGGAGTCAAAGTGGAAAAGAGGCGAGAGGAATCTACAGGTTTAAATCTAAAGCAGGGAGTTAAAGACAGGTACAGTGTCTAAGGTGGCGAATCATGGCGTGATCACCAGTGTCTGACGCGACCCAGTCTGTCAGCATTCCGGAGAATCTGGTTTTATTTTGTATAAACAGAACATGTGAACTGTTGTGGAAGAGATGAATGCCTCCAAGCCTCAGGCTGCGGCTGCATAAATACAAAAGTGAAGCTTGCTTTCAAAGGTCGTGACACTGAGGGAGGGGTGACAGCACACCTGAGTGGCCAGTCTTCGGCGCCCACACTACACGCATTCTGTCCACGCCCGATGACGTCGCTCAGGTCCCGCCCACTTCTCTCTAGCCCCGCCCTTCAGTGTCCGACTGAAGTGGAGTTCTTCCCACGCCCTGTCTGCCTGGAACGCGTGGAAAACCTGGAGAGCTGGAAGGCCCGGGGAAACCTCAGCAACAGCCTGCTGGGGGCATCGTGTAGGAGGGTGGGATTCATTCTAGCCAATCAGTTCATGACTCTGGACCCCATAGTACCACTCATGACCAATAGAGAGACATCTTATATCACGTGATGGCTTCTCCTTTAACCAATCGGGAAAAAGTTTAGTCATAGGATTAGCTAACCCTTCTCCCGGAGCCTCTCTAGGGTGGGCGTTTGTGCCTACTCATGCTCTGTTAACCAATCACAGGTGAGCAATTGAATGACGGAGGTTCGATCTGAGCCAACCACAACTCACGATTCTCTTGCTCCGGAGAGCGGGCGGTATAGAGACAGGGCGGGTACTGGTGGGCTTTGGGAGGGGCGGAGATTGGAAGACCAGTGGCTGTGCCTGGTTTTGGCAAAGGCACAGGTTGCCTTGGCAAGCCAGAGTAATGAATTCTGCTTTTAACGTTGTCTCTGTGGTATTCTGCCAAAATGATGGGCCTGGAAGTGGGGCTTAGGATGTAGGCAGGATCGGGGGCTAAATGGAGAAAATGCAGACTTTGTCTTTAGGATGAGAAAAATTTCCGGTCCTTAAGGATACATCGTGCCGCAGTTGCTTTGGTCTGCCATGCATGCCTCTATAACGTTTTTCTTTTGCTACTCAGTTTTTAAATTCAACATTCTGTCTCTAGCGTTAGATCTGAGGAACACACCTTTTCCCAGCTCTAGCGTCAAATTTAGACGACTTTTTATCCCAAACACCCTGGAAGATGATATGATGATGGTTTTGCATTTACTTTAAAGTGTTTTCTTCTGGAGATGGCCTTCCCCCTTCCCTATCACATCTTTAGGAAATAATGTGTTCCTGTAATTCTAATGTTTGGTCAATGTGTACCTCTCCACTATTCCACTTGCCGACAAGGTCATTGTAGAGATGCTTTTGGTCTGATTTTTTTGTACCGGACTGGTGTTCTTGACCATTTTTTTTTTTTATCAAACTACTGCAAAGATGTACTCAGATTGCCTTATTTCCCTTTTGCTCCCTTGTATTGAATAGATAACCTATGTTTGCATTAATTTCAATAGATAACAAGATGTTTGTTACTAAACATTGAGGGTACCTGTCATATCAATTTTAAAATGTAAACTGCATTTGTTTCTCAGTGAGTAAAAATACAGTTGTCTTGGCCTCAGTGGAGGACTGGTTCCTGGACATCTTCTTAACACAATCTTTGGATGTTCAAATCATTTATATAAAATGATATATGTGTGTATAACTTATATATTCCTGTATAAATCATCTCAAGATGACTTACATTGCCTAATACAGTATAAATTCTATGCAGATGATTATACTGTATTGCTTACAGAATAATGACAAGAAAAATGACCATACATTTTTTAAATCTACAGTTGGCTCACTCCATGGATATGGTGGGCTGACAGAATAAATCAGAAATCAAGAAATCATTATTTCTTGAGTATGTATTATCAAAATATGAGAAGTTGAGTCTGAGCCACCAGAATCCACAGCAAAGCCAAGCTGTAAGAAAAACAGAATCAGGAGTGTTTTAAGAGAATTGAAACTGAAGAGGATCTGATATGTTAATGTTTGCTATTAATGTGAAGAAGTGAATTAGAGTTGAGAGGGCTGACATGAAGGCTTCATGTCTGGTTACTTTGGTGATGACGTTTCAAGACGATGTAGTAGGTAACCTAGCTTTTTAGAAGTCTCATTTTGTGTAAAATTAGTATGCTTCCGTGTGATTATGCTTCCTTGTGATTACGTTAGCTTAGTTACCTTCTCTTGAAGAGAGACGCGTTGTCTCTTGTAAGATTCAAATTGTGTATCTTGGCCATAAGAAACTCTTAAGTTGGTGGAGATGAAGTAGAGCCCAAAAACATTAACCTTAAACTTTTTTTTTTTTACAGGTGGTATAGCCCATTTGGTTTTTTGCAGTATAGTGGAGCTAAAAATTCATTCACTTTGCAAGGAATAAAAGTCTGGTGTTTGTTTTTTGTTTTGGAAATTTGCTTTAGGTTTGTGATTCCAGAAGCAATCTAAAGCAACTATTGTTATTGTTGTCTTCAAAGCTGGGAAGCTCTGGATTGGAGGGCATCTGATAGAAGTTGTCATAAAAATACTGAGTGGGCTTACTGGTCATTTCAGCTAACATAATAAAGAATAGAAGAGCATTTTTGAACGTTTTAAAAATTTCTCATGATTTTTTTTAACAGTAGGAAAAAATTATTGAGAGAAGGAAAGCTTATGTGTAAGAGGGACAGAAGGGGGCCTGGAAAGTGGCTGCCCTCAGAATGTTGTTTTGACCTTTAACCAATACTAACTTTTTTTTTTTTTTGTAAGAAGCATGAAGACTGCAGCTTATGGGGTATTGCATCTCTTTTGCCTCTGGTTTTACTCTTAATGCCCCAAGAGGCAAAAGGGACAACAGGTAAGGAGCATGTATTCTCACCTCTTCGGACTCAGAGCATGGTATGAAGTTAACTTATTGCTGTATGTGTGATAATAGTTGAAAGATTAGCTGCGGTAAGAAGAATGTCAGGACCTATATAGAAGTTTTGAAGATTTGATTATGAGATTGAGGTCTATTTCCTGATCTCTTAATCATGTTATTTATGTGGCAGCATAAGCTCTATTGCAAGAATGATTTTAGAAATAAAAATTTATGTCTTTATTCATTTGTTTGTGGGGAAAAACAAAATAAACATGAGATAGGACAAAATTGACTTTTTCCTGGAGTGCTGTAAATTTCTGTGATAATGAAAATCCATAACTGTATACTGACACTGCAGGGTCCCTTGAGTTACAGAGTCATGTTCCTGAGAGAAGAAAGGAAGAAAGAGAAAGGAAAAACTTCATTTGCCTTCTCCCTACTGAATCTGAAAGGAGTTATCTCACCTATATACAAATACCCTCAATTGTCACAGTTGTGTTACCATGGAAACTCAGCTTCTTACTTTCTCTGAAAGATGTTGAAATAGGTGGAATGAGGTGGGAGATACACTGCGTACTGGGACTTCCTGATGCCAGCAAGAAGGAAAAATGCACAGGATTTCATATAAACAAATTAGAAGACGTTTGTAAAATGATCAGTACCTTATGGTTACAATACTCTGAATCCTAGTGGTTCATTTGAAAGCCTGTATATCTCTGATTAATCATAAAAGGGAAGGGCAACTCAAATACACATAGCACCTAGGAAATGCTGCTGGCAATTGTAAAGGGAAAAGATGAAATTTTCTTCATTTCCAAATCACCTAATACAGCTGAGAAACAGAAGTATATGTTGAATGGGAAAGAAAGTGCAAAATAAACTTGTTCTTTTTGAAAACGTGACATGTCTTGGTGCTTTTGAAAAGAAAAATTAGGATAGGAACATTCAGTGAGTGTGCATGAAAGAAACCTATTGATTGAGAAAGTAAATGTTTCAAAAGACAGTTGTAAGCAGAAAACATTTATGAAAGAACATTTTTAATAAGGAAAATGTGGGAGAACAAAGAAAAAGCTTGAAGAATCCTAAGAGCTTGAGGGTCTTGAGGACAGCAGTGCATTAATGTCATTCACTTAGCACACCAGAAAAGTGGGCGCAGAGCTGTTTGCAAACCCTGCAGGTTTCCTTTATTTTTTGCCAGAGAATCTGAGATGCATCTGGATTGGCCATTCATGGCAGTGCTTTCCCTTCTCATTAGTCCAGAAGCAGTCATGTGACTCTATTCTAGCCAGGGCTGGAAATTTCTGGGATTCTGTCAAGAGTGAGGAGATATCCCCATGTTTATATTGTTTCCCTCATTTCCTGCTTTGCACTTTGAAGCTATGGCCACTGCCTTTAAGCTATGATGCTCTCTGGTCAAGAGAAAAAGCCACTGGCCTCTAATGGTTAAAGAGAAAATGGGAGAACCTAATCTTGGCTAACAACTGTGCTTACCTTGCTATTACAGAAAATAAAGTGGAAGGGAATAGTTTAAATCAGGGTGTAAGTCATGGCAGAAGTTGTGTGCCCATCATAAGCATGAGAAGTCCATGAGACTCCACAGTATTCTGTGTCATATTGTTATTTATTTATTTATTTATTTTAATAATAAGGTTCATCTCTTCATACTGCATAACATGCACAATTACAGTATTCATAACCAATCAAACCAGCCCTAGAAATGACCACCTTTAACAGTCGGTGTGCTTTGATTTAAATTTGAGTTAGGTTTTCTGTACCAACTTCTAGAAAACTGTAAAGAATTTTAGATAAAATGGTGTTTTAAAAATTTCAGTATTTATGAGCACTTTCATTCTAATGTTGTAAATGGTATATGAAAGATACTCTATTTATCAAGTATTTACTGTGACTTTTTTCAGTTCTGGGGCTATAACTGTAAACTGTTAGCCAGAAGAGCTTTAGCACACTTTTCTGGTGTGCTAAGTGAATGACATTAAACAACTAATTACATTATGTAGTAATAGCTATAATTAATGCTAATAATGGAAAATTAGGGGTTAGAACATGTAAATAAATAATAAAATATTACAAAAGTTATTTAAAGAATTTATAGAAATATTTTACATATGTATAATGAGATACATAATAATATAGAGTTTATCCATGAAATCTTAGGGGTCAGGAGAATCAGAGACAATTGTAGTGGGTTAGTGAAGGGAAATTATGGGAAAAAAATTAATAGGGAAGCATGTTTTGAAGGATATGGCCAAAATATAGACCACATAGAGCAGAAGGGAGGATATAAGGCATTCAAAAGACAAAGCAAGTAAACCAAGAATGAAGGAAAGATGAAATAAGGGAAATGCAAAAGTACTTGATTCTTTAACTCTCTGTAGCAATAGCATTCTAGGGATGCCACTCAGGAAAAAAAATTTCAGAAGCCCGAAGTCTCAAAGCAAGGTTATAAAAGGTATGAAACCAATATGAGGAAAACTAATACAGAAGAAAAAGTAGTACTACCAGGGTACATTTGAAATTAAGACATTATTCAAAATAGTGAATAATTTATAATGTGGGCATTATAAACAGACTGTCATAAGAAGTAATCAGAGGCTGGAGGCTTGGTGAAAGAGGGATTTGAACTTTCACAAATAAAAGTAGAAAATGAGTAGCCAAAATGAAAACAGGAAGTAATTTTTGCTTATGGTTCTTTTTATGGTAGCTCTTATTGACAATGCATTATGTGAAAATGAATGGAATTTGATTGAAAAGAAACATTTCAATAGACTAGTGATATATAAGGATAGAATTCTTAGTAAATAATGTGATTTAAAGTATTTTCCTTAGAATACCTTTTTGTACCTTTCTGTAGAAAAATCTTTTCAACAAGAAGACCTATAAAGAATAAGTTCCAGGTAAGTGAAATCTTTTGAAAAAAAAAAATAGATGTGTCAAATGTAATAGAAGAAAAACGGTAAATGCTTGCTTATAAAAATCAGAAGTTTGCTAGGCATTATGTGTTCTCTGGTCAAATATTGATTTAGTGGTTTTTCTTATGCTGTTTTCTGTACAAATATAAGAATTTCTTTAAAAATGAAACTACTGCAGGCTTATGAACACATCTTGATACTGTTACAGATAGAATTTACCTCTTGTTTTCTGTGACTGCCAGAGTAATCTGGAACAGACTTCTGTTAAACCACCAGTAGGACATTATTGCTGTATCTCTACTTGTAACTAGGAATGGGTCCTTGCCGTGGTCATTTTTGTTTTAACAGCAGTTAGCACAATGCCTAGAACATTGTAAAAATTTATAAAATGTTTATAAACAAATGAACAACTGAACAGATACTAACCTTGCTTCTAAAACTCCTGTTTTTTGCACATAGAGAAGATAAAAAGAAAGGGAAAGCAGTGGAAATTTTCTCACAGTCAAGGCGAGGAACTGATAAACATCCTCTAAAGGGAGCCTTATTCCCAAGGAGCTTCCTTCTCAAAGAGTTGGTCTACAGTAGGTAAGGCAGTGTGTGGCCCTGGACTTGAGAGAGTGCCAGGAAGGAAGCTAGAAAAAAAGTTTCTTCTATTAATTCACTGCTGCCTGAAATTACACACTTAACCACTCTACTCCCCATTAAAATGTAAGTAGGAACTAGGCAGTTAAATGATGCTAGTGTTCTGTCAACTTCGGGGCATACAACTGTGCTTATCTCGCTATTAAAGAAATAAAATATAAGAGAATAATTCAAATCAGGGTATATGTCATGGCAGAAGTTCTTGCCCTCATAAGTATGACAGTCTGAGAAACTGTGTCATACAGTTATTTATTTATTTAAATAATAATGTTTATCTGTTTATACTGCATAACATGTACAATGACAGCCTTCACAATTGTTAGCTTCTTGCACTTGATGAGAATAGGCTCTTATTTGTATGAGATTACAAAGCTTACTTTGGAGCCATGGCCCTTATCTGATTCCCTTCTCTTGCTTTTCACACCATCACGTTCACTAATAATTTGGAGGCACCTTGGGGTAGACAGAGCAGTGTCACCATGCAAGAGCCATCCAGTTTTCAGTGTTGTCCAGTCATCTTGTCAAGGAAGATTATTCATCCTACCCTCCCTGTCATCTTCTCAAAAGTCACCTTTCTGATTTTAAAAAATAGTATATCTTTTGTTGTCATCCTACTTAATGATTCTCACACCACTCACAAAGACAGTGTTTGTCATGTAATGAACAGTTAACCACATTTAAAAAACTGAGTTAGTTGGAAAAAATCAGTCTCCTTAGTCAAGTACTATCTCTGTGCAATCATAGTGATGATAAAATTAATTATACTCTACTTTGAATAAAAAGAGCTAATGGATGCTTTCAAGGATAGTAATTTACTTTCTTTGGTGGACCAGGTAGTTGAACAAAGTTAACTATTCTGTAATTTATGCCGGCTTGTCTACATTCTGTTGGGGACCGGTCTCTGGTATTTATTAGGATTTTGATTTGGCTATTTTTCATGCAAACTAATGTTTCCAATGAAAATATTCTTTAACATGTATGTTATCTAATAAATATTGATCTGTTGACAAAATTAGATTACATGAACAACAATTAGTACCCAAACTGAAAGTAAATTCTGTCATGTACACTGATAAAGTGAAAAATGCTAAAAGAGCAACTGATAGTCTGTGGAGTTTAAATTATGATTAAGATTTTTTTTAAATTTTATTTAAAGAGAAAAAGCAAAGTAGAAAAAGGGGTAGAAACAATACAGAATCTCAGAAAAAAAAGCAGTAATAAGTAACTAGTTGATAAGTCATGTACTGTCTTCTTAGACCTAGTTGTTAAAGTTACAAAATTTAAGCATACAAAGTGTACATTCAAACAGTGAGACTGCAAAGAAGTTCAATGATCCAGTAACAACTTAACAACATGGTTTTCAATCCTACACACTTAAACATACATGCAGCCATATCCTGTAGAGCACTTTCTTCTTTTTACTTCTTAAGTCCATTATCTGCTTAGTTATATCTTGTTTCAGGTTGCTCAGTACCTTACTGACTTGTTTTGTTGTTATATACTTTTAATCACCTTATATAATTCTGTTGCCTTGTTTTTGAGTTTCTCCTCATCCATGATCCATGGATCAGCTTTGGTGGAGTTGGGAAATTTTTGGAGGTATTTTGTTACTTTCTTATCTACTTTTTTTTTTGAAGGTAGCAAAATACAGCAGAACAAGACAGAACAAACCCATGCAAATGTACTGCAATAAAACTACCACAGAACCTCAGAGCAGGTCACCAGGACACAAGCAATGGGCTCAATAGTACAGCCCATTTTGTTCACATTAGCTGTTCTTTCAATCAAATAGAGGAAAATGGAAGGAAATATCGAACTTTTAAAAACAGAATGTTGAATAAAGCAGTACCATTAATTAAAACTGAGCAAAACAGCAATAAAAATATTTGCCTTCAAAGAGATTGTAGAAGGAAATCCCCCTTAATTGCCATGCTGTATACATTCATCCTCCAAAAAGATACTCAGACCGCTGGTGCCTACTTGCTAACGGGGGGAGGGGCGGGGGGCGGGGAATGGATCAATGTCTGATTCTTAGCCTGGCCAGCAGGCCATCTTATCTGCCAGCACCAAAAGTTCCAACATGATGCAGAGCTTAGGAGTCGCTGATAGTTCTCGCCCTGGTGTGCCAGTGGTTTGCCAGGCCACCAGCTGCTCACCAGGGCGGCGAGTAGGCTGCCTGTTCTCCAGCGCCCAAAGTTCCAACATGATGCAGAGTTCCATGATTAAGATTTTTATGCTGAACTTACAGAGTTTCAGTGTGCTGAGTGCATTAGGGCTGTAGGTTGAAACCTAGGGCATCCTTGACCTGAGTGTGTGACTAACGTGGATAGGTGGGGGCTGAGGCTCACCTATCAACTACCATCATGGCTGTGAGTAGAAAGAGTCTTTGTATCATACTGCTCAGACCTAGCTCCTCACAAAGGAGAAATAGAGAATATTAAATCATAAAGGACAATAGGTCTCCATCTAGATAAGATGCTGTCTGTTTTTACTGTATTGATTCCAGAAAGGATAAAGTACTTTTCACAAATGCATATGTGTATTTTTTATAAATATGTATTTATATCTCAATTAAAATGACCTATGTTGATAATTTTGAGATATAATAGTAAAATGAGATTTTGTAAGAAACCTTAAATCATCTGTTCAGAAAATACTTTCACAGAAACTGTGTTTCTCTTTGGAGGACATTTCTGTGAATAGCTTTCACCATGGCATCCACACTTTTTTGGTCATGGTGTGTGTGTGTGTGTGTGTGTGTGTGTGTGTGTGTGTGTTGAGGCAATGCCCAAATGTTACTGGCTAACAGAGGCCCTTGCTTCAGTAATAATGGGAATTCCAGTTGAGGCAGCAGCACAGATTTATAGGCAGAAGTTTTGAGACAGGAGAAAATGGGAAGGGACTGCACCTTGAGGAGAAGAGGGGAGGGAAGCACGACATCAATGGAGATCAGGCTGACCCACTAACAAAGAAAAGAGGACAGTATTGTTTCTTCCCTAATTTTTTTGTCATTGATATAATTTGGTTTATTATGTATTTGCCAACAGAAGTGTTTTCTACTACTGTAGCTCCTACTTACTACAATGATGACTGTAATTATATTCACAGGAGCTACTTTTCATTCATTCATTGTTCAGGACTAGGGGCTGAAGCCTGGGTCTTTGCCCTGAACTATATCTCCAGCCCCTTTTAAATTTTTTTTTTTAATTTTGAGAGAAGGACTTGCCGACTTGCACAGGCTGGGCTTGAACTTATGAGCCTCTTGCCTCAACCTCCCAGAATGCTAAAATTATAGGTGTGTTGCACCATGCCTGCCTAGAGGCCAGAGTTAATGAGGTTGTTGAGGTTGGCTAGAGTCTGATTGATCATTATCTCAGTTCTGGTTTTGCAGCTCAGGAGAAGTTCTTACAGATGGAAGAGCAATCTGGTTCCCATGATATGATTATGCTTTCTCAGGGTGAGAATCACCTCACTTCTGCAGAGGCTTTGGGGGGACCCAGAGTCACTACAAGTTTAGGGAAATGACTGAAACTTTTATCAGCCCATTCCAGGAGGCTGTAAAAGTGGGCAGTTAAATGTCCCTACAAATCTCTTATGTTGATATCCTTAGTCTTGAAGGGAGATGAGATAGGTTAGGTAAATTTAGGGTTTATAAACCTTGTACTACCAGTTTTTAGATATATATTCCTTAAATGATTAATCTGCCTATGGGAAGAACTACTGAGCAGGGATATGAACCAAAGTTTAAGTTAATAGAGGAGACAGGTAAGAAATGAAGACAGAGATATCAAACTTTGTCCTGTTTTTAGTGTCCCAGTGGGTACTGGTAGGTCTACGAGTTACTGTTTTTCAGAAAAAGTGGCTTTTAAGTCCCTGAAAACCTCAAAAGAAAGCACAAATCATACTTTAAATATATAGTTTGTTCCCTATACCTCTGTGGTTATCCTGAACGTTTTATCTTTTTATCTAGTGTAGTATTGGAGAAATGCTATGCAAAGATATCCTGGCTTCAATAATGCTTTTCACTTTTGAGGTCAACAAGATTGGGAAAGTGAAGAAGTAGGGAAAATATATATTATACTTTTACTGAGTAACAGGTCCTGAGTTAAGTCCCAGAAGGGTACCTGCCTTTTATACTCCTGGTGGTCTCTGTCTCACAAATCTCCTACCCTCAAATCTCACCAATGAAGAATTTGAGGGAAAGAGGTTGGACATGAGTATGTAGAACAGAGTCATCTGATTGATTCTGATTTGCCCTTGGGTTGGAAATCAGTTTAAAAATATTAACTTTCTAGTGTAAAAATCATTCTTACAGTGAGTAATGATCCTGAGAATTTCTACTGAAGATAATGAATAATGAAATTACCTACTCTAGATCCAGAATGTAGTTTAAATTTCACTTCTCCCTATGTCCCCCATACTAGAATTAATCTTTTGCCAGATTCCTCAAATCATTTATTCTCTTCTCTACAGTGAGTCTTGTATTATATTTAATATCCATAAATCATTTGGTTATTAGGGGAGGAAAAAGTAAATATAATGTTTAATCTGTATAATAGTTTGGTCAGTAAGTGGTATATATTCAATAAATACTAATTGACTTCAACCCAAACTGATATATCCTGCAAATTTATCCTTCAAAATTAATGGAGAAATAAGATACTTCCATGACAAAGAACAATTGAAGAAATTTGTGACCATCAAACAAGCTCTACAGAATGCTCTGAAGGATATGATAGAAAGAGATAAGAAATACCAAAAACACATGAACACTTCTAGAAAGAGGCTGCCAACCAGGGCAAGCAATTAGACACAGGAGAAAGACAGTGAACCACAAGAGGAAAATATCATGAAAAAAATAAACCAATACATATCAGTTATAACTATCAATGTAAATGGCCTTAACTCACCAATTAAAAGAAATACACTGTAAAAATGGATCAAGAAATAAACCAACAATATGCTGCATTGAAGAAATACATTTAATGCAAAAAGAAATTTATAGGCCAAAAGTCAAGGGTAGAAAACAATTCTCCATGTCACAGGAATATGGAAAAAAGAAGGAGTAGCTATTCTATTTTCAGAATTTAAGCCAAAACTGATCAAAAGAGACAAGGAAAACTTAAGGGAAAACTCCAAGAAGAAGAGATAACAATCATAAATATATCTGCATCAAACACTGGCACACCCAACTCCATAAAAAATATTAACAGACATGAAAAAACAAATAATTACTAACACAATAGTAGTGGGAGACCCTAATATACCACTCTCACAAATAGATCAACTAGTCAAAAAAAAAAAAGCAACAAAGAAATACCAGAATTTAACCAAGCCTGTGAACAAATGGACTTTGTAGATGTCTACAGAATGTTCCACCCAAAATATCAGAATATATTTTCCTCTCAGCTGGTTATGGGATGTTTTCCAAAATAGACTAAATATTAGCCCACAAAACATGTTTAAGCAAATGTAGAGGAATTGAAATAATTCCATGTATAATATTTGACCATTGCACAATGAAACTGAAAATCAGTGGCAAAAGAAATCACTAAAACTACATAAATACATGAAAATCAACACACTTCTGAACAATCAGTGAGTCACAGAGGAAATTAAAGATGAAATTAAACAGTGTGTACAATTAAATGATAATACTGAAATTGAATAATAACTCTTGAGCAATCAATGGATCATAGAGGAAATTAAAGAAGAAATTAAACAATATCTATAAGCAAATGAAAATACAAATACAACTTTCTGGAATCTGTGGGATGCAATGAAAGTGGTCCTCAGAGAAAAATTTATTGCCCTGAGTTGCCACATTAGGGAAACAGATTGAACACAAACTACCTGATACTACACCTCAAACATCTAGCAAAAGAAGAGCAAGCCAAGCCAAAAGCCAAAAGAAGGGAGGAAATATAAAGATCAGAGCAGAAATTAACGCAATAGAGACTAAGAAAACAATACAAAGAATCAATGAATCAAAGTGTTGATTCTTTGAAAGAATAAATAAAATTGATAAGCCCCTAGCCAACCTAATTTTAAAAAAAGGAAAGAAAAGACTCAAATTAATGCAATACAGAATGAAAAAGGTGAAATCACTACTGATTCTGTGGAAATACAGATCATCAACACCTATTTCAAAAACCTCTACTCTCATAGGTTCAATAACAGAAGAAATGGTCAATTCCTAGAAATGTATAAACCACCAAAGCTGGATCAAGAAGATGTAAAACTGCTGAATAACCCAATTTCTATTAATGAAAATGAAAATGTAATTAAATCCTTACCAACAAAGAAGAGCCCAGGCCCAGACGGATTCACTGCATAATTTTACAAGAAATACAAAGAAGACTTAATGCTGACACTCCTCAAACTCTTTAATGAAATTGAAAGGGAAGCAATTCTCCCTAAGTCATGCTTGTAAGCAAATATTACTCTAGTACCAAAACCTGAGAAAGACACAACTAAAAGAGAGAACTACAGGCCAATCTCCCTAATGAACATAGATGCAAAAATTCTCAATAAAATACTGGCAAACAGGATGCAGCAAATCATCACGAAGATTATTTAAAATTTTTTTTTTGGTACCAGGGATTGAACTCATGACCTCATGCTTGCCAAGCAGGCACTGGGCCACTGAGCTAGACCCCCTGTCCAATTTTTTAATTTTTTTAAAGAGAAAAAGTAAAAGTAACCATAAAATGGAGTTTCAAAACAGGTTAGTAGGAGGGTAAAAATAATTAATACATTGTATATTGTTATATTCATACTAGTTGTTCAGAGTACAAGATATAGGCATGAAATATTGTCCAAAAAGGAATTAGCATAAAACTTTCTTTTTAATGAACTAAGAGAAACTAGCTGTAAAACTATCTTAACTTTTTGTGTGTATATATACATTTTTTTCCTTTTCCCTTCCTTCCTTTCACCTTTCTCCCATCAGTTTTTCTTTGCTTTTTAATAGTTTCTTCCCATTTCACAGTAGCTATTGTACATTTTGGATCTCATTTACTCTTTCAGTTTCTCACACTGGTGAGACAATATGATGTTTATATATGTGAGCCTGATTTATTTCGTTTATGAGTATTGTCTCAAGTTGCATCCATTTACCTATAAAAAGTTCAAGTTTATGTTTTTATGGCTGAGTAATATTCCACTGTTTAAAAAAATCTTTTTTATTTATTCCTTGGTTGGTGGGCATTTGGGTTGTTTCCAAAACTTAGCTATTGTTACTAATGGTATTGCTATAAACATGTGTGCACATATGTTGCTGTGGTATGATGTTTTCAATTCTTCTGGAAAAATACCCAGAAGAGGGATAGCTGAATGGGCTCTCTAATCCTACTTTTTTGAGGACACTCCACACTGATTTCCACAGTGTTGGCACCAGCCTGCACTCCCACCAACAGCAGAGAATGGTTCCTTTTTCTCCAAAGCCCCACCAGCCTGTGTTATTGGTTGATTTCTTGATGATAGCCATTCTTTCTGGAGTGAGATGGAATCTCAGTGTTATTTTAATTTGCATCTTCAAATGACCAAGGATGCTACACATTTTTTCATATATTTATTTGTTGTTTGTATTTCTTTATCATAAGTGTGTATTCTCAGATGCCCATTTTTGGACTGGGTCTTTGAATTTTGGAGGCCTGGCTTTTTCATTTTTTTATGAGTTCTAGATTTAAGTTCTTTGTCTGAGGGACAACTGGTTATAATTTTTTCCCACTTTATGGGTTGCCTTTTCACTTAATTGATGATGTCTTTTGTTGTGTAGAAGCTTTTTAATAAGGTGAGAATCCATTTGTTCATTCTATGTAGTATTTCCCATGTGGTCTGGGTTTCATTTGTGAAGTCTCTGCCTACCCTGAGTCTTCAAGATTTCTACCTACCTTGTCTTCTGTTTTAATATTTAGATTTTTGATCCATTTCAATTTTAACTTAGTGCATAGTAATAGACATGAATCTAGTTTTAGTCTTCAGCATATGGAAAACCAGTGTTTATAGTACCATTTATTAAAGAGACTCTGTCTTTCTTCCAGTGAACATGTTTGGCTCCACTGTCAAAGAAAAGGTGGTTTAGTGTCTTTGGAGTTGTATATAAATTTTCTACTCTGTTCCACTGATCCTTGAGCCTATTTTTTTTTTGCCAATACCATGTCAATTATACACCATGATCAAGTGGGATTAATCTCAGGGATGTAGAGATGGTTCAACATACATAAATCAATAAATGTAATCCACCTTATCAATAGAGCTAAATGTAAGAATCACGTGATCATTTCTATAGATGCAGAAAAAAGATCCAACACCCGTTCATGATAAGAAACTTACAGAGAATTGGAATAGATGGTCTTTACCTCAATATGATAAAGGCCATCTATGACAAACCAACAGCCAGCATCATATTAAATGGTCAAAAACTGAAAGCCTTTACCTTAAAATCAGGCATAAGACAAGGATGTCCCTTATCACCACTCCTATTCAACATAGTACTGGATATATTAGGCAGAGTAATCAGACAAGATAGAGAAATAAAAGGAGTAAAGATAGGAAAAGAGGAAGTTAAACTATCATTATTTGCAGACGACATGATACTCTAAATAGAAGACCCAAAACTCCACTGAAAGACTCCTAGGTATAATAAATAATTTCAGCAACGTAGCTGGATACAAAGTCAATACTCAAAAATCAATAGCATTCCTATACACTAACAACAAAATCACTGAGAGAGAAATAAGAGAAGCCACAACCTGCACAGTAGCATCCAAAAAAATGAAATACTTAGGAATTAATCTGAAAGAAGTAAAAGAGCTATACAGGGAAAATTATAATACCCTTAAAAAAGAAATTGAAGAAGACCTCAGAAAATGGAAAGACATTGCTTGTTCATGGATAGGAAGAATAAATATTGTGAAAATGACCATTCTGCAAAAATTGTTATACAGATTCAATGCAATCCCAATGGAAATACCACTAACATACCTCATAGATCTAGAGAAATCACTCCTAAAATTCATCTAGATCCAGAAGACACCTAGAATACCAAAGGCAATTCTAAGCAGCAAAGCCAAGGCAGGAGGCATCACAATCCCTGACTTGAAGTTATACTACAAAGCTACTATAATAAAATCAACATGGTACTGGAATAAAAACAGATCTGAAGATCAATGGATTAGACTAGAAGATACAACCACAACTACAAACACACTCAACCACCTTATATTTGATAAAGGGGCCAACCATGTTAACTGGAAGAATGACAGTCTCTTTAATAAATGGTGCTGGAAAAACTGGCTATCCATATGCTGAAAACTAAAACTAGACCCATGCCTGTCACCATGTACTAAACTAAAATCTAAATGGATCAAAGATCTAAATATTAAAACAGAAACACTAAATCTGTTGGAAGACAAAGTAGGTAAAAATCTTGAAGACATAGGGGTAAGTAGAGAATTCATGAAGAAGAACCAAACTGCATGGGAAATACTTCCTAGAATCAATAACTGGGATCATGTCTCATTAAAGAGTTTCTACATGTTGAAAGAAATCTCCAGCATAGTAAAAAGAAAACCCACAAACTGAGAAAAAATCTTAGTGAACTGTCCCTCAGACAAAGGACTTCTGTCTAGAACTTATAAATAATTAAAAAAAAATAGACCCCCGAAATTCAAAGACCCAATCCAAAAATGGGCATCCGAGATGAACACACAGTTCTCAGATGAAGAAATGTGAACAGAAAATAAATACATGAAGCAATGTTCATCATCATTGGTCATTAGAGAAATGTAAATTAAAACCACACTGAGATTCCATCTCACTCCAGAAAGAATTGACAGGATCAAGAAAACTACCAACAACAAATGCTGGAGAGGCTGTGGGGGGAAAGGAACTCTTCTACACTGTTGATGGGAGTGTAGACTGGTGCAACCACTGTGGAGGTCAGTCTGGAGATTCCTCAAAAAGCTGGGATTGGAAGTTCCACTTGACCCAGCTATTCCACTCCTAGGCATATTCCCAGAAGAACTGAAAACATCATACCACAGTGATACATGTGCACCCATGTTTATAGCAGCACAATTTGTAATAGCCAGATCTTGGAAACAACCTAAGTGCCCATCAACTGAGGAATGGATCAAAAAATTGTGGTACTTTTATGCAATGGAGTACTACTACTAAGCTATAAAGAATGATCACGTTGAGATATTTATAAATAAATGGATGCAACTTGAGACCATACTCATAAGTGAAATAAATCAAACGCACATGTATAAATACCTTATAGTCTCCCTAGTGTAAGAAATGGTAAGATTTTTATGGTAATCATAGTTCCCCATTATATTGCTTTGAAGTCTTATAATGTTTTGATTCATTGGTTGGAATGGTTTTATTCTATTTTGTTTGATCTTATTATGTGTGATGGTATGAACAGCTACTTTGAAGAAAATAAGACATTATGGCAGCCATTGCTGATTTAATATCATCTTGCTTTGAAGTCCTAACATGCTTTTGTTCTTTATTCCCATTGATTCTATCATGTTGTGTCTTATTGGATTTTAAGATGTGTAATAATATAAACAAAATTTTTATGGAAAATGAGATATTATAGTAGCCATTGTTCATTTTCTGTTATTTGGTTCAGAATGCCTTGTAATAGCTTTATTCTCCTGAATGCTTTTATTCTGTTTTGTTATGTTTGATACTGTTATGTGTGAAGCTGTGCTCAACTATTTCAAAGAAAGTGACATTGTGGTGGCTACTGTTGATATCCAATTGTATTGTTGTGAAGTGCTGTGTTGCTCACATTGTTCTGTTCTGATCTGCTTTATTCTGTCCTCTTTTGTTTTATTCTCTGTAAAGTAAAAAATAATAAATAAAAATTAAAAATTTTTAAAATTTAAAAAATGGATTGAAACAGCTTATGAAATATTCAGTGTATTAACATTATAAAAATTTATATTATTGGATTATTATATTGTCCTCCCATTATTTCTAGTTTCATAATACTTATTTTTAAATTTTTTTTAATTTGGGGTTTTTTATTTTAAATACAGCAAAAGAGAACAGAACAAAGCAAATTAGAACAGAACAATGCAAGCAACACAGTACTTCACAACCAGACAACTTAACAACAATAATAGCTACCATAATGTCTCTTTTCTTCGAAATAGTTGAGCATACCTTCACACACAATAATATCAAACATAACAATATAGTATAAAACCATTCAAAAGAATGAAAGCATTACAGGACTTCAAAACCAAATAACAGGAAATGAACAATGGCTACTATAATATCTCATTTTCCTCAAAAAATTTGTCTATACCATCACACATAACTAAATCAAATAAACCACAACAGGTTAGAACCAATCAAAACAGAAGAACAAAAGATGGTAGGACTTCAAAATAAGATGATAGTAAATCAGCAATGGCTACCATAATGTCTGGTTTTCTTCAAGATAGCTATTCATACCATGATACATTGTAAAATCAAACAAAATAGAATAAAGCCAATCAAACAAATGAATGAAAGCATTATAAGGCTTCAAAGCAATATAATAGGAAACGATGATTACCCTAATATATCCCATTATATTCAAAATAGCTTCTTCTACCATCTGACAGCATAAAATCTAACAAAACAAGACAGAGTAAAGCCAAACCTAACAAAATTGTGTAAACAATGCAAGAGTTCAAGATAAGACAATAAGAAATTGAAATGTTTCCACCTTTCCCTCCCAGGTATTTCCTCCCCTTTGCTCTTACATTAACTATTTTGCTTTTGGATCATATTACCTCGTTCTGTTTTTAATGCTAAGGTTCATGTGTATGATGAGTTCAAACTCTTTCAGCCATGAACACAATCTCCAGTTGCATCCATTTACCTACAGGAGCCTTGAGATTATTCTACTTTATAACTGGTTAGCTTTCCACTGCAAGAAAATACCATATCTTTTTTATCTATTCTGTGATTGATGGGCAAGTTACTCTTGCTTTTTTTTTTTGGTATCCTGTCACATGAAACATTTGTTTTCTCTCCTTTGATTTTCAGTCTATGAATTTCCTTTCCAGTTAAATGTGTTTCTTGTATACAGTGTATTGATGGATCTTGTTTCTTGATCCACTCTTCCTGAGGGTTTCTTTTTATTGCTGACCTAAGTCCATCTGCATTACTGGTTACAACCGGGATACGTTAGTTTGGTTCTGCCCTGCTATCCTCCTGTTGTTGGCCCTCCACTTTTCCCCTTTATTCAGTGCCTGTCTTGTTTGGCGATCCTCCTCTGCTGCTGTTCCTGGAACCATGGTCATCTTTATCTCTCTCTAGAATATCCCTTAGCACTCTCTGTAGTGTTGGTTTGGTACTCATGAATTCCTTCAGTTTTTCTTTATCATGGAAGTATCTTAGTTTTGCAGGGTAGATCAATCTGGGTTGGAAGTTGTTTTCTTTCAGGTTTGAAATACTTCACTTTAAACTCTCCTTGATTTGATGGTTTGTGTTGGTAAGTCTGCTGTGATGCTGATTGGTTTTCCTTTTGGGTGATCTCTTTTGTCTAACAGCTTTTAATATTCTATTCTTGTGCTGAATTTATGGGATCTTGATTATTATATGTCTGGGTGTAGATTTACTTTGGTTATGGCTAGTTGGAATCCCATATGCCTCACTTACCTGCATGCCAGATCCATTTCCCATGTTTGGGAAGTTTTATTCTATTACTTCCGTGAATGTCCTTTTAATTTCATTTGTGTTGACCCCTGCTTCTTCACCTACACCTATCACTCTTTTTTTTTAATTACATATTGTCCTCTTAGAAATAGTTGTTCAAGTTACAAAATTAAAGCATACAAAGTAGATATTCAAGAAGTGAGAGTGTAAACAGCTAAGCGTGCATCAGTCTCTACATGTATTTCTATCCTTTCTGTATTAGAGGGAAAAACAAAAAATAGCAAGACAAAACAAAACAAACTCCTATAAAATTATGAAACCAAAAAGTCGTATAAAACCACAGTACAAGGTGATCTGCAATGATTACTGTGTTGTTTCTTATTCTCTTCAATAGAATTGTCTATATCATCAGGCATAATTGAATATAGCAGTATAATTGAATATAGCAGTATGCAACACTATTAGTAAAAATAAAACATTGTAGACAGTATCAAACTTCAAAGGCAGGTAATAATCAAACCAGAGTGGGTATTCTAGTGAATCTTGTCATCTTAAGTGCAGTTGCCTATACTCTCAGACTTGATGCTATCAATCATAACAGCTTTGAATAAAATCTATCAATACAAAACAGCAATCTAACAAACCAGATTCGATTATGATCAGTCATGGTAAAACAGTGTAGGTTTTATAGAGCTTTAGTTTAAGTTAATAGGAAATTAAGGATGATTACCATACTATATCCTGTTATTTTTGGGATTACTGTCTGTGCCCTCAAATCTAGTACAGGTAGAATGACTAGAACAGAATATAATACATCTAAGCAGAATAGTGTGAATAATGTGGGTTTAAATCCTGGTGCACTATTAACAATATAGTGTATTAAGGCCATCTATGTTAGAGATTCTAGCCAACCTTCTCTGCCTCGTTTCTGCTATGTTGTTTTTCTGCTTTTGTTTGTCTAGTTTTCTCCTTTATTCTACTGCCTGCCCCACTCATTAAGGCCTTTCTGCCACTGTTCCTAAAATCCTGATTTTTTTTCTCTCTCTCTAGAATGTCCTTCAGGATTCTTTGTAGGGTTGGATTGGTAGTCACAAACTCCCCCAGTTCCTCTTTGTCGTGGAAGCATCTTGTTTCTCCATTAATTTCTAGTGACAGCTTTGCAGGATACATCAATCTGGGCTGGAGGTTATTTTCTTTCAGGGCTTGGAAGACTTCACTCCAAGCTCTTCTTGATCTGATGGTCTGTGTCAAGAAGTCAGCCATGATCCTGATGGGCTTACCTTTATAGGTAATCTGTTTCTTTTCTCTGATGGCTTTTAATATTCTGTTTTTATATTGAATTTCTGGTACCTTGATTATTATATGTCTGGGTATAGCTTTGTTTTGATTGTAGGTGGCTGGAGTTCTATATGCCTCACATAACTGAATGTCATTTTCTTTTCCCATGCTTGGGAAGTTTTCCTTAATTATTTCCATGAATAGCCTTTGTAATTCACCTGTTTGTATTCCTGCTTCTTCGTTCATGTTTCTTATTCTTAAATTGTAGATTCTCTTGTCATCTTCTAGCCTTTGTATTGTTACTGCCGGTTTCCTTGTTATTTTTAAGAGATCTTTCCTTTCATGATCCCACATTGCAAACTTGTCTTCAAGTTTTGCTAGTCTACCCTTAGTTTCTTTTAAGGAGTTTTGCCAGCTTTCAATGGAGTTTTTAATTTCCTGGTAGTCTCTTTGAATCTGCTTCATGTATTCTATATTTTCTTTATATTCTTTATCGAATGTTTCTCTCCATTTTTTGTGTTCCTCCCTTCTGTCTGTATCTTCCTGAGAGATGCTTCCTGAGAGCATTTCTTTTATTACTCTACTCATATCCTGCTTTACCTGATTTAATATTTCAGCTTTGAGCTCATCTACAAGGTCCTGAAGATATCTCTTAATGTCCATTGAAGCCATGTCTGATGTTGTGTGTTTGCTGCCCTCAGTCTCCCTTGTTTTTTCCTCTCCTGGATCAGTGCTCTCAGGGTTCTGGGCTGGGGGCCTCCTCTTGCATCTCTCTCCTGTCATGGTCCCGGCTTCCTCCACACAGGTTACAGTGCAGGTCCCAGCCCTCTTCCCTGTTGGCCACGGTTCCTCCGAAGCACACTGGAGAGGGACCTCTGCCCTCTCCTGCCTGCTCTTGTCACTAAGATATAAGCAGGGGCTCTGTGTGCCTGCCCCTCCCCACCGGGCCAGCTAAACTTCAAGGGCCTTCACCCGGTCAGTATGTACTAGGTGCAGGGAATTGATTTGGAACAGCTCATTGGTCCTGGCCAGGGTCGCGGCCTAATCCAAGCAAATCCCATGAATCTGCTCTGGGGAGTGAGCAACCAACTGAAGTCACTGTCACTTCCAGTTCAGGCTCCTCCTGCCCGATTCCAATATGTTACCCATTTGGTCGTGCCTTCCCATGGTGGGGGGGTCTCATTCCCAGCACTGACTGTGGATTAATGAAGGTCCTTTTGCTGGCTCTGCTCTCTGTTGGGCTCACCAACCCCCAACTTCAGCTCTGCTGTGGTTCCTGTGAGTGGTGGCGGGAACAAGTTTGGGTGGCTCTGCCAGCTGGCCCAAACTCAGGCAGGCACAAACTTGGCGGGTTGCAGTGAAAACACTGTGTCCCACAATCTTCAGCTGTTCTAGTTGTAGTCCCACTGTATTTGAGGAGCTTTTTTATGTTTTAATTTCTTCCTGTGTCAAGAGGATCCATCTCTCTCTGTCTGGGTCTCTCCAGGATATTTTATTCTGGCACATGAGTTGTTTCTCCCAGGAGGCTTTGCATTTTGTTGCTCACGGATTGGCCATCTTGACTTCTCCTCCACCTATCACTCTTAAGTTATGCTTCTTTGCATCATGTTGCAGATGTTGAATTGTTATTTCCTGATTCCATGTTATTTTTAAGAGATCTTTCCTTTCATGATCACTAGCTGCAATCCTATCTTCAAGGTTTCAAAGTCTATCTTAGTCTTTCAAGCAGTTTTGCCAGCTTTCAATTGAATTTTTAATATCCTGGATCTCTCTTTGAATCTGTTTCATGCATTGTAATTCCTTCCTACATTCATTCAAGGTTTCCATCATTTTCCTATGCTCCTCTTTTTTGTCTATGTCTTCTTTAGACCTGCTGAACAATTTTTTTAGTATGTTTGCAATTTCTTCTTTTACCTGAGACATTATTTCTGATTTGACTGCTTTTACAATCTCATGAGGTTGTTTCTTTATTTTAGTTGCTATCCTCTCAGAGATTTCACATGTGTGACTTATGTTTTCTTCCATGACTGAATCTCCCAGACTCATTCTGTGTGGGCTAGAGGTCTGAGTTTGCCTTTTGCTCCTTTGTTTTGACATTCTCCTGGGTTCCTCCCAACAAACTGGTTGTGGAGCCTCAGGCACTTCCCATGTTGGCTGCCCCTAGGCAGTGTAGGGAGATGAGACAGGCACCTGAGTTCCTCTAATTCCAAATTTACAGGGAGATAGCAGGGCGTGGAGCAGGCTTCTCCAGACCTATGCAGCTACACTGTGGCTTCGCTGACAATCAGGTGTGCATGGAGTTGGGGCTGCTTCTCAGCCTGTGTGTCTATACTGGGACTCCCACAATGGTGGCCAACATATAGGAGTGTGTTTATCTGATTCTACTAGTGGGTAATGGCTGCCTGAGGGAACCAAGGGCCTTCAATGGTGGCCTACAGATGCACAAAGATTACCTGGCTATGTTTCTCTGCTCCTGCTGGCTGTCTGCAGGAGGGAGCCTTCTGGTGGCAGCTCCCTGAGGGTGAAGGTGAATCTGCTGGTTCTCTCTGCCCATGCTGGCTACCTGTAGGATGTGGCCTCTTGGTGGTGGCACACAGCAGGCAGAGGTGGATCTGTCTGTCTCCCTCAACCTACACTGGGCACATGGAAGAAAGGGCCTTCTGTTGTCGGCACTCAAAAGGCAAAGGCAGCTAGTTTCATAATACTTAAAATCAGAGGTATTTTTCAATTTCAAATTTAAATTGTACACTAGATAAAATTATAATAATATGAAATTTCACATGTTGTAAATTCTTCAAAAAGTAGTTACATAGGCTTAAATGAATGCGAACCATAACTGGGTCACATCCTGTAGACAATCATTTGTTTCTCTAAACAAATTCTTATACTAACAACAAATACATTCTGAATCTGACAAATAGGTTTTGTCGGTTTTCATCTCTGTGCATGTGAAATTAGTCTTAACAAGAATCACATCAACTTCTGTTTTGATAAAAAGCAGCCAGTTGTAACTAGGTAAAAAATAAGGTTGATGTAGGAAGGACAGGAAAACTGCAGAGCTGGTGTGTGGTACAGAAACTTCATGTGGCCTTACACAAGCCCAGCCAGAGACAGGAGACAAAGTGGAATACAAAGGATGCCGACATCCTGGACGTGAGTCCACAGCTGTGGGTTTGCCTTGGTTGGGGGCCTGTGGCTTATGAATTGCATGGTCTGATTTCCTTCTGTACACAAGTTTTCAGAGGCACAGTTCAGCGTGCTAAAATGTATTCCTACCTACGCTTTGCTTCTGTGTGCCCATATGCCTAACTTATTTCTAAATGTATTTGCGGAAAATAGAAAGTAAGGACTCTTGGTACTACAGACAGAGTAAAACTGCACATGACCATTTATATCCCTTTGTACGTTCCTTTTAGGGGATTTTGTCAGGCTCCAGATTTTGTAACATGTGTGTTGCTCTAGGCATTGGTATATCATGCCTCACTCATGAGCTAGTCAGGTTGTTTCTTCTTAGGAATTTAGAATTGTGAAATGGCATTTAGACTAAGAGGAGATAACTACAGTGGGAAAGACTTTCTTGGGTTCTTTGTACAAATAAACCATCAGAGAAAGTCAACCTACAGAGAAATGTCAAAAAATGAAGTAGATTCTTCTACAGAGAGACAGGTGGTGACTTATCTCAGAGGTTCTCATTTGGTTCCTGTGCAGTTTCCTCCTTACCAGGTGATTCACCTATATTTCCTACTATTAACACATAAGATCTTTTCTTTTCCCCAGCCTTACACTACATTTTCCTTATGTTAATATCTGTGAGTTTCAACTAGATTCCTAACAAAGAAAGCTATTCTGTTAGAATATGTTCATTTCCACTGCCAGTAGATTTTCATTGGAAATAAATGGCATTGTCATATCAGTTTGTCTGCATTAATGGCCCAAGCATTTCTCAGAACTTAATTGCATTGTAACTGATGACAGTGGCTTTTGGTGCTGCTGCCTGACAATGTTAGTGGGCCCTGCCAAAGTCCCTGGAGGAGATAGTTTGTCCTTTGTGTAACAATGGAAATATTTTCTCTCATACAGGTTTAATAACAAAATGCAATGCAGGAGCTCCAGGCAATAGCCAGGTCATGCAAAGTGAGTCCTGAGCTGTGGCTTATCTCATAGACCCAGACTTAGAGTCTGGTGCCAGTCGTCCATACAATGGACAGTCCAGGAGAATTTTGAGTATTTCCTGAAGCTATTCAATAAATGCATAAGATGTTTTGCTTTGACTTACCCTTTATTGTTGTTCTTATGCAACAGTAGTTTTCAGCTGTCTTCTGGAGAAACTGAAAATTATTATGAAATCATGTAACTCCTCCTTAGGACAGTACCTAGGATGCCCAGAAAACAGAGGGTTTTTTTTTTGTTTTTGTTTTTATATAATTCATAGAACTCTTTATTATTTTATTTGCAACAGGGGGAATTTGAGGGTTTCTGAATGATAGCCTAGGTCACATTTGCAAACTTGCTGTCATCTCTAAAATAGTGTTATGTTTAAACTTTGATTAGGTTTGAAAATGAAACCCTGATACTATATCATTCATCGTTTAAATGTGACACCGTGAATGATGGGATGGGGCTAAATCAAAGTGGGTAAGGAAAAGCAAGGGCAATTGCACATAAAAGAGTAGAAAAGGAGCGCAGGAGAAAGCAGAGCTGGACAAAGAAAAGGAGACTTTGCAGGCTGAGCCGGAGCTACCAGCTGGTTCCCAGCAGACTCAACCTCCCAAGCAGCCTCAGAAGGTTGAGCTACCTGTTCCTGCTCAGGGGAGGATTCAACTGCTAGAGGCTGAGATAGGGCTTCTCTCTGGGCTGGAGAAGATTGGACTCTAGAGGTATGCTAAGCTGCACATCCACTGGATTAGCTGGAACATTGGATAAGTTGTGATTGGGAGCTAGATCCTGACCTGCAAGTCACATGGTCACCTCCTGAAGTGGTGGGATTTCAGCTGTACTCTCTAGAGGGCCTCTGGAGCATCTTCCTGGACTGGAGATTTGACTTCTTCGAGGGGATTTTCAATCTGAGCTGGAGCTTCTGGCTGGCTTCCAGGTCCCGCCTCCTCAGGCGCCTATGAAGGTTGAACTGGCTTGTCCTGCTTATGGGGAGAAGGTTCAATCTTCTCAGAAGAGACTGGAGCCTGATATGGGTCTCCTGCTGATAGGAGAAGGTTCTACCTTCTCCGGATTTTCTGGATGTGAGGCTGAGGCCTGTTGCTGGCTTGGAGTAAATTGAGCTTCCTTCCCTGCCTGTGACGCTATTGTAAGATCATAGCCACTGTGACAAATGGTGAGTGTGAGTGACAAGCTTCACTCTCATGGGTAGATTTGGAGCTTTTATCTCCTGGGGCATCGACAACTGATCTACACACGCCTCAGCAGCAAGTGCATGCTGAGCTTAGGCCCTGCTGGGTGGAAGAAGGTTCCATTTCCTTGGGGCACTGTGAGGGTTCACCTGTAGCTGCTTGCTGAAGTGAAGAGGATTGATGCGGAGAGACCCTGGGTGCTGAGTTTGGGCCTCAACCTTAACTAATGAGGGTCCAGTTTGTCCAGGAAACTCTGCAGCCTCATCTGTGTTCTCCCAGAATTCTAGATCAAGGTTATCACTATCAGCTTTATCTTCACTCAGGTCTATATAATTATCCTGCAAGGTTCATTGCTAAAGCTTAGCTTTTGCAAGTTGATGTGGAGTTCCAGCCACCAACTTAGCAAGTTATCAGTGCTGAGCTAAATTCTCCTTGTTCAGGTATGAAAGAAACTTTGCTACTTTTGAACTCTGACTTTCTAGAAATGGAGCAAGCATTTCAAGCACCCTGTGGTCTGTAGCGTCATGTGGCCTGGCAGTTTGGATCTTCTTTTGAGTGAGGAGACACAGCTAGAACTTCATTCTGATCCCCATCTAGCCTTGGAACCAGCTCTAGGAGCCTCTCTTGCCAACACCCTGGCAGACCCTGGACCCCTGGCCGACCCTGATGTGGAGCAGTGAATATATCTGGCTCTGGGGGAGGCTGTCCAGTGAACTTCTGAGGTAGAGACAACATCTTGGTGAGTGCTGAGGAATCCAGCTGATCAGAGCCAGAGCCCCTGGGGTCTGCTGGAGGTGGAAGAGTTTGAATAGAGCCAGGCAGATCAGAATTGAGGGAAGAGGGCTTATTTGGCCCAAGAGGCTCAGAGTTCAGCTGCAGTGGGTATGGGGCCCTATCATGCTGTGGAACAATCAAGATGGCAGCCACTACTACAACCACAGCAGCAGTCATGGAGCCCACAAGCACCACAAAAACATGATGGGGCGAGGTTTGGTCACAGAGATCTAGACTAACATGGTACTGGCACTAGATCTGCTAGCACCTTTCTGGAGGTCACATGTGTGCCAAGTGCATTGGTAACTGCACACCCACATTTTACCCTTTAGTCATGACATCATAATTAAGGAAGACTTTATTAGGGTTTGCCCAGTGGTGACCAGGCCTGACTCCATTTCCCTTAAGAAGTGACAGTGATTTTTCACAAGGCCACTTCCCTCATAGCAACATAGGATGTGTGCCTTAGACTTGGGTGGTCTTGGGCCTCCAAAAGCCATAGAGTGGGGTGGGGCAGAGCTTCCTACAGAATTCCTACAGAATTCAGGGCTGGGCCATGGGATGCTCAGAAGTGTTGGTTCAGTCCTGGTAACTGGAACTCATACTCTTCCATGCTGAAACCCCAGGGTAGTTTTCCTCCCCTTGGCTGTGCTGCTTCTATGCAAAGCAACTGACCTTCAAAATCAGGACCAATTAGGGTAGAGCCAGGAATACACACAGGAATGCAGTTTGTTCCAAGGGGTTGCATGTTTCACAATTCATTCTTCTGTTCTAAGTTGGGGTTACATAGACTCCATGATGAGCCCACAATTTGTGCAGGAGGAGTTTTGTGTGGTGGGCATTTTAACCTGAGTGACAAGGTTTGAATCAGGGCACAGCTCTTTACACTGGTGTGGGAGAACTCTCCCCATCTCACTGGGGCTCACTCCAGTTGTTTATCTAGATGTGACCCCATTTTCCAGAGTCCTTCCCAGTGTGTACACATGGGGAAGACCCTGAGCACATTAAAGTCAGTAGGTTGCATGCTTCTCTGGAAACACTACTCCAAAGCCTCTAGCTTTACAGTTCTTCTTATATGAATTTTACTGCTTGTTTCTTGTCTGGTGCAGCCCTCACATGACAATCCAAGAAGAGCTTCATCCTCTCATCCTGAGTGCTTTGCACATGGCTGAGCATGCAGTAATGGTTTGAAAAGGGAACTGATTCTGAGGTCACCTCACTTAGGGTGAATCTGTTGTATAATCAGATTTCTGAAATCAGTGTTGACTTCCTCCTCTCACATTTCACAGGAAGACAGACTTCTTAATGTCTAAGCTGCCTTGACTGGTTTTATTTCAGTGGAACTAAAATTATTCTTTTACATGGAAAAAACCTTCCAATATTTTTACAGAGGAAACTACTTTCTCTACCCTTTCAGAACAAAGTACTATAGGGTGGTGGGATGAATTAATAAAAAAATTCCCCAAATAAGTTCCTACTGACATGAAATACATTTTTTATCCCCTCCTTTCTAAACATCCTAAGTGTAGTAGATACTATTTTATTTTAGGAATTACTTTGGCAACTTAATCCCTCATTAGAGGTTTTTATTCAACTAATTTATAGAAAGATTCTTCAGCAGGATGTTGTATTCCAGATGCGAGGAGAAGCTGAGAGCTAGATAGCCCACCATATTGAAAGGCAGAATTGGGTCCAAAGCTACAACACAACTGCACTTACAAGTGTGTTTACTCTGATCCCTGAGATCCTGTTAGAGGGGAGTTCCAAGAACCCCATGTGTAAGGACCTCCTCAGGCCTTTGAAAGAAGCCAAGCCTCTCCCCTGGATCTTCAACTGCAGAAAGATCTCAGAGGCCTCAGTTCTGTTCCCCAAACTTCAGATGTGGGGTCAAGGCCCAGAAATTCCCTGAACTGAACCACAGTACCAGAGTTTCATACATATTTTTTTTGAGATACATCTGAAATCTTCCAAATCCTTCTGGGTGGCTTTTTAGATTGTTTTGTAGTTTTATTTTTGCAGTACAAAGCTTGAACCTAGGGGATCTCACAGATATTAAGTGCTGTTGCTCATTGTTTTGAATCTTGGCTATGTTGGCTTCTGGAGTTTTCATCCCCACCACCTGAATTAAATCCTGAAGCTCTGCTTCACTTCTGGTATCTATGGTCTCAACTCTGTCTGAACTTCACAGCTATTTCACCACTCTCTGAAACAAAGTTAACAAGGATCCAAAAATAAATAAACTTCTGAGAGCAAAAAGAAGTTCTAGTAATAATAAAGCTGAGGACAATAAACATTGGAACCAACCTGGGTGAACTGTTAGGGTACATACTCTATTTTGGTTTTGCATTTAAGGTTTCTGAGTAACCTACATATTGAGAAGCCTAAGGGTTCTTGCCTTGGTTTTTGACCTCTTTGACAGAGGCGGGACGTGTGGGAATATAGTGGGTGTTGAAGCTCCAAACTGCCTTCATTTTCAGGCCCTGGAATTATCTTGAGGCCTGGAGGCTCTGTGGAAAGCTTCAACCTCAATATCTACTTTCTACTCTGGGCTTGAATTTCTTCTTTTTCCTGTATCAAATTATTTTACATTCTATCTTCTGATCTTGGTTTTTCTGTAATTATATTTGACAAGTCCTCAACATTTTATAAGTGATTGGAATGGGATCAAGGGCCCTTCTTCATCAGTTTAGATTTCAGTATAAAGGAAGATTTGGCTTCTTTGATTTTCAGATATCCTGGAATGCCATGGCCAGTTTTTGTCATGAACAGAGTTGACACAGAGGAAACTAGAGCCAGTAACTAAAATCTGAAGGTCCATCATAATGCAGCACATTCTTGGGGTAGGGGCAGACAAAACAATCTCCTACCCTAAAATAGTTAGTATGAATTGAAGTCACAGTTGTGATGGCAACGCAATTACTCATTGTAAATGTGGGGAGAGGAAATGGGATTGTTTGTTTTACCATGTGTATTGTCAGCTTTCTGTTTCTGTGATAAAACACCAGAGTAAACAGCAGGTAGACAGATCGATTTTGGCTCATTGTTTTAAAGGGTTCAGTTCCTGATCTTCTGGCTCCATCTGACTCTGGCCTTTTGGGCTATTCAAGGTGAAGCATCATGGCAGGGAATACAGGGACTGGGAACTGGATACCATAGCAGACTGGGAGCTCACATTGTAGCAGCCAAGAAGCAAAGAGAAGAGGAAGGACCAGGGTCTCAGTATCTCTTTCAAGGGCACATCCCCAGTGACCTAGCTTCCCTCTTCTAGGCTCCACTCCCAAGGGTCTCACTACCTCCCAATAGCAGTACAGGCTGGTAACTAGGTCTCTAGTGTATGGGCCTTTGAGGCCAATGTGAGATCTTAATCCTAACGCTTGTAATAATAACAAAAGCTTAGGTGTTATTTATGGAATGCTTGTTTTTGCATAGGAGTATGAGGGTCACCACGAAAGGTTCCGTTGACACTGACTCAACCCTTCAGGAAGGTGGACCTCTTTTCTCAATTACTGTTTCCAAATATTTAAGCACTTTTTAAAAAAGTTTGGTATGGGAGAGATTGCAAGATGGCTGACTGAGTGACGGCACAAGAGACCCTCTCTGAGGAAAAAATAAATAAAAACAACGCAGATGCTGGAATCTCGCAACATGGAGAAAGCCAGACAAAAGGAGAGGAATTCTCACGACCCAGGAAGAAACTGAGGAAAAAGAAAAAGAAAAAAGAAAGAAGAAAAAGAAGCATGGACAGAGGGCTGGAGCTGGGCAAGCCCCGATCTCTGTACCAGCACGTCTTAAAGTCAGGTGACTCAGGATCGAGCTCAGATCATGGCCCTGCTGAGAGCGGGGGTTGGTGAGCTTCAGACCCTCCGCTGGAGGAGACGCTGCGGCAGGGAGTGAACACAGCCAGTCAAGCTGCACAAACTTTGGTGAGTGATGGGAACTGGAATCCCCAAACCAGGAGGACTGGCTGGGCAACGTTTTGGAGTTGGGCAGCAACATTTTGGAGTTGGGGAGGGCCAGCTTGAATCAAAACCCGAGGTGGCTTCTGCTGATTCCTAGTCCAAAGCAGATTGGTAGGATCTGCTCAGGCAGGGCCACGCCCCTGGTTGAAACCCAATAGCCAGGGACAAGGCTTTTATGGGCCAGTGGCATCCCCAGGGAACACACAAACTTGTTGAAGCATAAATTGCTTGACTGGCATAGGGGGAGGAGCCAGGTCTCAGCCTGCAGCTCACAGATTGGCAGTGGACTGGGTGGGCGGTACTTCCCTAGCAAGTGCGCTGCAGAAAAACTGTAAGCAAAACAAAAGGCCCAGAGACCTCCACCACCCACCTGTCTGAAGGGGGCCGAAGACATGACAAGACAGAGAAAGAGCAAAAGGTCCCCAACTGCGGGACCAGGGAAAGTGAGTCCAACAGAGGTAAATGCAGAGGAGGTTGAGAGCAGCAAACCTGTAATGTCAGAGACAGCCTCATCGGAAATAAAGAAATACATCCGTGACCTCATCATCAAATTTAAATCTGAAATTCTAACTCAGGTGAAGCAAGATATAAGAAGATTAATAAAAGAAGTCCTGGGTAATCCTCAAGTAGGC